>CP139506.1:35689914-35822414 GCA_021014915.2 Artemisia tridentata subsp. tridentata | reverse complement strand
TTTTGAAATTCGTTATAAAAGATTACATTATTCATTTGAATGATAACAAATGGACACCCTTTTTATAAAAGAAAGTCCACAGCCACTCCGTGCCAAGTCCGTGCTCTTAATTACCTGAGATCAAACATGCTAAAAAGTCAACACAAAGGTTGAGTGAATCCATAGTGTTTTATAATCATTTTGAACATAAGTCAAGTATAAGTATAAAATCATAGTACGATATATTGCACTAAGCCTCATGACACGCAATGCGTTAACAGTGTCCAGGTTCCACAAACATAATTAAATGAGAGTGGTCTTGCCCCCGAGTAGGAGTCTGCCTAGAAACTCTTTATAGAAATCAAATATAATGCATCTGTCTAACCGGCTACCACAAAGATATCCATCCGATTAGTACAAATGGGTCGTCGGGCCAATAGATCTATTCATTATATTTGCGCTCACCCTGCGGGTGACTAATGGTGCATGATTGAGGGACTTTTTAATTAAAAATAGGCAATAAGTTAACCTAGTGCAATAACAAAAATACTTATGTTCGATTTAGTAGCATGTATCTCCCCACAAGTTTGAAAAACGTATATAAAAAGTAAAAGTGGGACTATGAACTCACCTTGATAGTCTGAACGATAAGTGAAATTAACTAAAGTTGATAAACATCTCCGGCTTGCAACCTGAGTTGGTACGTCATATTTTTTATAATTGTTCTTAAATAGAAATGAGTTTATTTGTTCGTTTTGTAACGTTTTCGGTTATTGTTTAATTTGATACAACATGAAGTTTCTTCAAAAGTTATAAGATTTATCTTATTCCTTATTTTTATGTGTTCGTTCCGTTCGTTTGTTGATTAAATATTCCGTTCGTTCATTATTGGTGAAAACGTATTTTAATAATAATAATAATAATAATAAGAATAATAATAATAATAATATTAATAATAATAATAAGAATAATATAATATTAATTATAATTTAAACATTTTCATTTCTTCCCCTAAAGTTCTATATGTTATCAACTTTTACCCTTAAACTTTCATATATTGACAATTTTTACCAGTCAACTTTTACAAAATTACATTTTTTACCCCTCAACTTTGGTTAAATGACAATTTTTACCCCTATAGTTTCAAAAATGACACTTTTTACCCTTAGTGTTTAAGTCGACAGCATGTTAAGTCCTTTCCATAAATTTAGTTTAAATTTTTGCAAGAAATACCCTTGAGACTTCTAGTGCGTTACACACGACGTCCCTAATTCATTTTAAACTCGTTATTTATTACGAAAATGGACCAAACTTGTTACGACTCTTTTGTAAACTCATTTATCAGTTCTTAAACTTAATTTCTACAAAAACTTAGCCCATGATTCGAGCTCACGAGCTCGCAATTAATTTTAAAAGGGTGCGTTTGGACTGTTTGTCGAGACAGAAAAACACGCCCCAAAGAAATGCCATATCTCACTCGTTTCTTAACGAAAACACTTCATTCTTTTTCCTATAGTTTGCTAACTAAGTGGCCTAATAGTGTGCAAAAACCTAGAATTTTAGAGGCTTGATTAGTGGTCGAATTTTATTTTACAAAACCCATGTCTGCTGTTTTCTCGACAGCGACATAACGAACAAAAACAATTTTGTTATTGATTTTAAAGCTTTTAAACTAGGGATCTTTGATTATAATTAGTATCTTGAACATGTTTAGAAGGTTTCTAATTAATCCTAAGTATTTTAGACTTACAAAACAATTTTATAAGGGTGTTTGTTTGTGTCGATAGTTTTGAAAAAGAAGAAGAAATATGGATTTTGATTTACTTAGGGTTTTAAAGTTAGATCTTAGAGTATATTAAGAGTATTTTAAGCTTGTTTAGATCTTTCCTTATCATATTGTGACAACAAAATAAAATTCCTAAGGGTGTGTTTGGGTTTGTTCGGCCAAAAGAAAAAGAAAGAAAAATAATATGTAAAACTTAGTTTTAAAGTTTTATCTATATTAAGGCTTGTTCATTTATGTTATTAAGATCTTTTTGAGTATATAGAACGAAAGAAAAGGAGTTGGGAACTTACCTAAAGGAATAGGGGTCGTATAGGGTTGTATGAGACTTAGGGTTTCGAAATGTGATCACCAATGCTCCTAGCTTCCTTCTTGGCTTCCTATGAGTGTTCTTGAACTTGATTTAAGGCTGTGGTGACAGAAATGTGAGTGTATATGGGCTGTGGGTTTTGGTTCGATGGTGTAAGGGTGATGGAGTAGGTTTTGGGTGCCTTCTATTTATAGAGGGTTGTGTATGGATTCTAACGGCTTCTAGTGGTGCTATTGAAGAGTGTGTGGTGAGGTGTGAGGTGAGATTGGGCGCCACATGAGTAGGAGGGGGAAAATGGTGTGGAAGTCTATTAACCATACATGTGACCTAATTTCTAGAAGAGAGTGGTGTGGCATACTAGGGTTCATCCAAATGGAGCCTTAGGGTTTAAGATATTTAGGGTTTTAGTTAGGTTCTAGTGTGATTCGAACTAGACTAGGGATTTTGGAAAGTTTTGGTTCGAAATAAGCTTCCATGGTTTGTACCTTAGGCTTAGTTGGGTAGTACTCTAGGGTTTAAGATGTAGTTAGGGTTTCTAGGGTTGTGGGATTTTTAGAAATGGATTTTTAGGGTTTTGTAAACTAATAATACATGTATCGATTTACATATATGTGTAGGAAAAATATTTTGTGCATTGGGTAGTTGTATTCTAGGCTTAGGAAGGTTGTACTAAGGTTTAGAAAATAGGAAAAATATAATTTTAATAATTTCCTAATTTTATATAATTTTTATATAATTTTTATTAGAGTTTTAAAGTAATTAAATAGATTTTTAGGTTTTTGTGCATTAAAGGGTTGTACCATAGGTTTAAGGGTTTTTTACATTTATTAAATAAATTAATAAATTATTTTTAGAAATTAATGTGTAAAAATATTACAAAGTATGTCTTTTAAATAATTATTATTAAGATTTATATAAGGTTTTTATTTAGAATTAATTTTTATTCTTTAAAGACTTGTACCTTAGTTTAGAAGACTTGTACTTATATATTTTATAAAAATATTAATTAGGGTTTGTGATTTTATTACATATAATAATAGTTTGGTGAATTTAGGGTTTTATTGAGAGTTATAGTGGTATAAGGGTTTCTGTGCTTTAGTGACTTGTACATTGGTTATATAAATTATATTTCAGTATTTCTAGGGTTTTGTTGTTTTCACATATTGTTATGGTAGCTAGGGTTTTATAATAACTCTTATTAAATAAAAACTGCTTAGTTTAAAACGTACGTTAACGAAATAACGCAAAGTGGTAAATGGGACCTTGTAAAATTTTAGGTCAAAGATGTTTAGATATTTAAATACCAACTCTATTAAGATTGGGTTGCGCGCACGTTTATCGAGGATGTGATCTTCGTCACATAAGATAATAGTATAACTAATTAAATAAATTAAAAAAAAATTCTACGTGGAAAAATGATAAGTATTAAATAATAATATAGGGAAAAATCTTACAGTCGTTACATTATCCCCCCGTTGAAAGGAATCTCGTCCCGAGATTCAGCTTGTGTTGGTGGTTGAATTGGGAAAAAGATGTGGATATTTAGCCCGGATTTGATCTTCCCGTTCCCAAGTAAATTCTTGCCCTCTCTTGGAGTTCCATCTAACCTTAACGGTGGGAACGTGACTTCGCTTAAGCTGTTTGATTTCTCTATCCATGATCTCCACAGGTTCTTCCACAAAATTGAGTTTGTCATTGAGACGAAGCTCTTTCATAGGAATTACGAGTGTTTCATCTGATAGACACTTCTTTAGATTAGAGACATGGAAGATAGGATGTATCTTACTGAGCTCTACAGGAAGTTCTAATCTATAGGCTACTGGACCGATTCTCTCCAGAATCTTAAATGGCCCAATATATCGGGGATTCAACTTTCCTCGTTTTTCGAATCTGACCATGCCTTTCCATGGTGACACTTTTAGCATGACTCGATCTCCAATTTCAAACTCCATGGGCTTCCGCCTTGCATCTGCGTAACTTTTCTGCCTATCCCGGGCAGCTTGCAAATACTGTCGGATTTGCACTATCTTATCGGTAGTCTCCTGAATTATCTCTGGTCCGGTAAGTTGGGATTCTCCGAGTTTCGCCCAACAAATAGGAGACCGGCACTTTCGTCCATAAAGTACTTCAAACGGTGCTGCTTTGATGCTAGCATGGTAACTATTGTTGTATGAGAACTCTGCCAAAGCTAGATGTCTATCCCATCCTTTTCCAAAGTCTATTACACACGCTCTGAGCATATCTTCCAACGTTTGAATTGTTCTCTCGCTCTGTTCGTCGGTTTGTGTATGATAAGCCGTACTCATATCTAAATTAGTACCCAAAGCTTTCTGAAGTTTTTCCCAAAATCGAGATGTGAAACGAGGATCACGATACGAAATAATGGAAATTGGCACTCCATGTCGGGAGACTATCTCTTTTAGATATAACTTGGCTAGATCTTCTACTTCATCAGTTTCCTTGATTGGCAAAAAGTGAGCTGATTTAGTAAGACGATCAACTATGACCCAAATAGTGTCATATCCACTTGACGTTCTAGGCAATTTGGTGATAAAATCCATAGTTATTCGTTCCCATTTCCACTCAGGAATCTTAGGTTGAGTCAATAAGCCGGATGGCCTTTGATGCTTCGCTTTGACTCGTGCACACGTCAAACATTTACTGACATACTCAGCTATGTCAGCTTTCATGTTTGGCCACCAGTAAAGCTTTTTGAGATCCTGGTACATCTTTTCAGATCCTGGGTGAATAGAATACTTGGATTTATGTGATTCATGCATAATCACATTCCTTAAATCACCAAAGAGTGGTAACCAGCTCCGGTTCTTTATACATCGAGTCCCATAAGGACGAATTTCAAATGCCTTGTCCATACCTCTCAAATTCTCAGTCTGAACATTTTCTTCCTTCACTGCTTCAGCTTGTGCGTTGAGAATTTGGGATGACAAGTCCAAACTGATGGTCATGACTAAAGCTCTGACTCTGAGAGGCTTAATTCGTTCCTTCCTGCTTAAAGCATCTGCTACGACATTTGCTTTTCCAGGGTGGTAACGAATTTCACAATCATAGTCGCTTAGTAACTCTAACCATCGACGCTGTCTCATATTTAATTCTTTCTGGTCGAGAATATGCTGAAGGCTCTTATGATCTGTGAACACAACACACTTTGTGCCATACAGATAATGTCTCCAGATTTTTAGAGCAATACAATTGCTCCTAGCTCAAGGTCATGAGTAGTATAATTCTCCTCATGGGACTTGAGCTGTCTAGAGGCATAAGCAATCACTTTATTCCTCTGCATCAACACCGCGCCTAAACCTTGGTGTGACGCGTCGAAGTAAACAACAAAATCATCACTTCCTTCTGGTAAAGCTAAGATTAGAGCTTCGCAAAGCTTTCGCTCTAACAGCTGGAAAGCTTTCTCTTGATTTTCTCCCCAGACATACTTCTTGTTCTTTTGGGTCAATTCTGTTAAAGATTTAGCTATCTTCAAAAATCCCTCGATGAATCTCCGATAATAGCCAGCGAGTCCTAAAAATTGACGCACCTCAGTGGGAGTCGTCGGTGTCGGCCAATTTTTGACTGCTTCTATTTTGGAAGGATCCACGTGAATACCATTACGGTCTATCACATGTCCAAGAAACTGTACGGTATGAATCCAAAAATCACATTTGGAGAATTTCGCGTACAGTTGCTCCTTCTTGAGCAATCCCAAAATGGTCTTTAAATGCTCTGCATGTTCCTCTTCGCTTCGAGAATAGATAAGAATATCATCGATGAACACGATCACGAATTTGTCCAAATAAGGTTTACATACACGATTCATGAGATCCATAAATACAGCTGGTGCATTAGTCAATCCAAATGGCATCACTTGAAATTCGTAATGACCGTATCTTGTTCGGAAAGCTGTTTTAGGAATATCCTCTTCCCTAACACGCAGCTGATGATATCCAGATCGTAGATCGATTTTTGAGTAGACGCTGGATCCTTGCAATTGGTCGAATAAATCATCGATCCTTGGTAATGGGTATCGGTTCTTCACCGTAAGTTTATTCAACTCTCAGTAATCGATACACATCCTGAGAGATCCATCCTTCTTCTTGACGAATAGGACAGGTGCTCCCCAAGGCGATGAGCTTGGTCGAATAAAACCTTTATCCAATAACTCTTGCAGTTGATTGGATAGTTCTTCCATTTCTGATGGCGCTAAACGATATGGCGCTTGAGCTACGGGCGCTGCTCCTGGCACCAAGTCGATCTGGAACTCTATCTGACGCGTAGGTGGTAGTCCAGGTAACTCTTCAGGAAAGACTTCTGGAAAATCCCGTACAACAGGCACATCTTCCAGTCGTTTTTCATCCGTATTTTTCTCAATTACATGAGCTAAAAATGCTTGACATCCTTGGTTGATATATTTCATGGTTTTGATGCAAGATATTATGCTTAATCTGGTTTTGCTTTGATCACCCCGAATGATCAAAGTTTCACCTTTAAAAGGGATGTGAACCACCTTTTCGTCGCATAAAATCTTTGCATGACATTTGGATAACCAATCCATACCAACGATTACGTCAAAACTTCCTAGTTCAATAGGCATAAGGTCGATGTCGAATGGTTGATTTAATAGGGTTAAGGTACAACCTCGGACTATAGTGTTAGTGCCTACTAATTTCCCATTAGCTAGCTCAATTTCGTATGTTTGGTTTAAGGTAGTGGGAGTGAGATTAAGTAAGGTAGCGAAAGTAAGAGATATAAAACTTTTATCAGCTCCAGTATCAAATTGTACCCTAGCTAAATGTTGATTGAGAGGAAACGTACCCGTGACAACGTCCGGGTTCTGCTGCACATTACCATCTCCCAATACATATGCTCGTCCGCGGGCACCATTGTTCAGGTTAGCATTCATCTTCGGACACTGATTCCTATAATGCCCTTTCTTACCACATTCGTGACATGTCACGATCACCGGCTGCAGATTCGCTCCTGTCGCCTTACAGTCTTTGGTCTGATGTCTGATCTTTTGACACTTTATGCACTTAACAGTGCATGGACCAAAGTGGTGTAACAGGCATCGATTGCAATACGGCTTCGTTCTGACATAACCACTCTTCTCAGCAGGAGTGGCAGTATAGGCCCTAGCTGTTTCTTGCCGGCAGTTTTGCTGGTGATGGTGTTGGTTACGGTTTTGGTGGTAGTTGTTTTGATTATGACGGTTGTTATTGGGACGATTGTCGTAACGACGGGAATCTCTGCTATCATCAAACTTTCGTTTGTGATCATTGTTTCCCTGAACAGAATTTCGCTTGATTTCCCAATCCATCAGTTTCTGAGCTGTATTCATTGCTTCTTCCAACGACTGAGGCTTTGAAACAGTAACATTTCCCTCAATACTTCGAGGTAAGCCTTCAGTGTATTTCTCCAACAAATTTTCCTGATCAGGCACCATAGTTGGACATAGGAGAGCAAGCTCCTGAAACCTTCTATTGTATGCCTTGATATCTGTTCCTTTTACTGCTAGTTGGTGAAACTCATCTTCCAACTTTTTAATTTCGGTACGAGGACAATACTTATTCAGCATTTTCTTTTTAAGATCATCCCATGTGAGTTGATGAGCTGCTTCTATTCCCATCGTCCGTGAAGTAGCAGACCACCAAGACATGGAATCATCTAGCAAAGTCCCTGTAGTGAAAGCAACTCTGCAGTCATTAGTACACCCGCTCCTTACAAAGACCACTTCTATACGTTCAAACCAACGAGCTAGTTCTGTAGCTCCTTCTGTTCCCTTAAAGAAAGTTGATTTGCAGTTCATGAAATCTTTGTAAGTGCACTTGCAAGCATTAGCTGACTCACTATCTCCATTGGGTCAGCTTGAGCTTCCAGTACGAGCCATTTCTGCTGCTTGAGTCTCAAGTGCTGCAGCAACACTGTCTGCAACAAGCTTTCGGATAGCAGCTTGTGACATGGCTGGTTCTGGGGATTTGCGAGACATATTTCTATTACCAGAAAACACTCGTTTAGAATTTGCATAATAACCATGTTAATTTAACAAGGTAATATACTGTCATAATAGTTTAATTATGCAAATGATCATTTCTGGTTAATATCAGTCAAGATCACAACACAGCACTTTATAGCAAAGTCACACCTACATGTAGTCATAAATAACTTGTAAATTTTTGTCATCCATATAACAAAATTTATACAAGCGTCATATTTATACCACATACTCTGTGGCTGGGAAAATTGCACAAAGGCTTGTTAGATACTAGTGTCATATTTATACTATACATTCCATAGCTGGGATATAGTAAAAAAGCTATTATAAAGATCTGATCTACTGATTTCCAGAAGTTTCCTTAAGTCGACTTTCAAGATCAGCTATCATACTGACTGAAACATGCATATTCTCTTGATACTGGGCCTGCATCTTCATTACCGTCATCTCTAGGTTTGCAATATTGTTTTGAGCTATTGCTAATTCTTCATTCCTCTTGATCATTTCTTCTATTAATTTCAATTCAATATCATAAATGAAAGGTAATTCTCGTCTGACCTGTCCGTAATTTTTATTGGACTCGTCACGGTTCTCATTCACCTTCTGTTGCATCACCTCCTGATCCGTCATTAAATCTTCTATTCTGTATTCAATGCCTTCTATGCGTTCTAATGGGAGTTCGTCGAGATGTCCCAATGCAGTTTCAATCTGCTCCTCTTGGCGCTCTAGCCGTGACAGAAGAGTAGAATTGGACGGTTGACGTTCCTGCGCTGCCTGGGAACTTTCTCCTATCTCGAAAACTTGCGGCGGAATTGGGATGTCGGGGGTAAGTGATCGAGGCAGAGTATTATACCTTTCTATAATAGCTCGAACTTCTTCACTTGGCTCGTATGGAACAGAGTGAGGAGTGAAACTAGTGAATGACGTAGGAACTGGGGATACGTGGGTAGGTAGCATATAGGAATAAGGTAATGGCGAGGATGACGTAGGTACCGGAATAGTTCTGATTCTGGCCGTTCTTCTGATTCTCTCGGAGGGTATCTCTATAACCGCGGGAGAATCTGGATCAGATGGTTCTTCATCGGCGAAGGTACGAGCTCTCTCTGTGGCCTGTATGTAAGGATCATCAGGAAATGGCACGACATCAGGCATCATTGTATCTGCGGAGGGCTCCTCAGAAGGATCCGACTCTGTATTATGTCTAAATACTAGAGAGATCTCAGGTACTATGAATACGCCTTCTGACTCCGTCGCTTGCCTGGGTACGATCGTGATGTCCGGTACTACCGCGATATTTTCCATATCCGAGTCCGACATAAGTGTGATAGAAAGAGGAAGGGGAAATAATAACTCTATAACCACCCAGTAATTATGAATAATCCACTATATAACTAAACAATTAACAATTATCATATACCAATAGCATTTTCAAAGATGTTGTGGCACGGAGGACTTTGGGTTAAGTTTGTGAAAATTTTGGTTAAAGTTCAATGTTTGAAAACATTTGGTTCTCTATAACCATGAGCTCTGATACCAATCTGTAACACCCCGTTTTCGATATTCGTAGCGAAAATATAAGTTGGGGTGTTACTTCATGGTTCGTAGTCATGATAATAGAAAACGACTCAAAAAGAGACGTTTTTAATTAAATTGTTATCATTAACTTATTTAATATCAGAGTACATAATATAGGTCCCAGAGGGAAGTTTTGAAATTCGTTATAAAAGATTACATTATTCATTTGAATGATAACAAATGGACACCCTTTTTATAAAAGAAAGTCCACAGCCACTCTGTGCCAAGTCCGTGCTCTTAATTACCTGAGATAAAATATGCTAAAAAGTCAACACAAAGGTTGAGTGAATCCATAGGGTTTTATAATCATTTTGAACATAAGTCAAGTATAAGTATAAAATCATAGTACGATATATTGCACTAAGCCTCATGACACGCAATGCGTTAACAGTGTCCAGGTTCCACAAACATAATTAAATGAGAGTGGTCTTGCCCCCGAGTAGGAGTCTGCCTAGAAACTCTTTATAGAAATCAAATATAATGCATCTGCCTAACCGGCTACCACAAAGATATCCATCCGATTAGTACAAATGGGTCGTCGGGCCAATAGATCTATTCATTATATTCGCGCTCACCCTGCGGGTGACTAATGGTGGATGATTGAGGGACTTTTTAATTAAAAATAGGCAATAAGTTAACCTAGTGCAATAACAAAAATACTTATATTCGATTTAGTAGCATGCATCTCCCCACAAGTTTGAAAAACGTATATAAAAAGTAAAAGTGGGACTATGAACTCACCTTGATAGTCTGAACGATAAGTGAAATTAGCTAAAGTTGATAAACGTCTCCGGCTCGCAACCTGAGTTGGTACGTCATATTTTTAATGATTGTTCTTAAATAGAAATAAGTTTATTTGTTCGTTTTGTAACGTTTTCGGTTATTGTTTGATTTGATACAACATGAAGTTTCTTCAAAAGTTATAAGATTTATCTTATTCCTTATTTTTATGTGTTCGTTCCGTTCGTTTGTTGATTAAATATTCCGTTCGTTCGTTATTGGTGAAAACGTATTTTAATAATAATAATAATAATAATAAGAATAATAATAATAATATTAATAATAATAATAATAAGAAAAATATAATATTAATTATAATTTAAACATTTTTATTTCTTCCCCTAAAGTTCTATATGTTATCAACTTTTACCCTTAAACTTTCATATATTGACAATTTTTACCCGTCAACTTTTACAAAATTACAATTTTTACCCCTCAACTTTGGTTAAATGACAATTTTTACCCATATAGTTTCAAAAATGACACTTTTTACCCCTAGGGTTTAAGTCGACAGCATGTTAAGTCCTTTCCATAAATTTAGTTTAAAATTTTACAAGAAATACCCTTGAGACTTCTAGTGCGTTACACACGACGTCCCTAATTCATTTTAAACTCGTTATTTATTACGAAAATGGACCAAACTTGTTACGACTCTTTTGTAAACTCATTTATCAGTTCTTAAACTTAATTTCTACAAAAACTTAGCCCGTGATTCGAGCTCACGAGCTCGCAATTAATTTTAAAAGGGTGCGTTTGGACTGTTTGTCGAGACAGAAAAACACGCCCCAAAGAAATGCCATATCTCACTCGTTTCTTAACGAAAACACTTCATTCTTTTTCCTATAGTTAGCTAACTAAGTGGCCTAATAGTGTGCAAAAACCTAGAATTTTAGAGGCTTGATTAGTGGTCAAATTTTATTTTACAAAACCCATGTCTGCTGTTTTCTCGACAGCGACATAACGAACAAAAACAATTTTGTTTTTGATTTTAAAGCTTTTAAACTAGGGATCTTTGATTATAATTAGTATCTTGAACATGTTTAGAAGGTTTCTAATTAATCCTAAGTATTTTAGACTTACAAAACAATTTTAAAAGGGTGTTTGTTTGTGTCGATAGTTTTGAAAAAGAAGAAGAAATATGGATTTTGATTTACTTAGGGTTTTTAAGTTAGATCTTAGAGTATATTAAGAGTATTTTAAACTTGTTTAGACCTTTCCTTATCATATTGTGACAACAAAATAAAATTCCTAAGGGTGTGTTTGGGTTTGTTCGGCCAAAAGAAAAAGAAAGAAAAATAATATGTAAAACTTAGTTTTAAAGTTTTATCTATATTAAGGCTTGTTCATTTATGTTATTAAGATCATTTTGAGTATATAGAACGAAAGAAAAGGAGTTGGAACTTACCTAAAGGAATAGGGGTCGTATAAGGTTGTATGAGACTTAGGGTTTCGAAATGTGATCACCAATGCTCCTAGCTTCCTTCTTGACTTCCTATGAGTGTTCTTGAACTTGATTTAAGGCTGTGGTGACAGAAATGTGAGTGTATATGGGCTATGGGTTTTGGTTCGATGGTGTAAGGGTGATGGAGTAGGTTTTGGGTGCCTTCTATTTATAGAAGGTTGTGTAGGGTTTCTAAAGGCTTCTAGTGGTGCTATTGGAGAGTGTGTGGTGAGGTGTGAGGTGAGATTGGGCGCCACATGAGTAGGAGGGGGAAAATGGTGTGGAAGTCTATTAACCATACACATGTGACCTAATTTCTAGAAGAGAGTGGTGTGGCACACTAGGGTTCATCCAAATGGAACCTTAGGGTTTAAGATATTTATGGTTTTAGTTGGGTACTTGTGTGATTCGAACTAGACTAGTGATTTTGGAAAGTTTTGGTTCGAAATAAGCTTCCATGATTTGTACCTTAGGCTTAGTTGGGTAGTACTCTAGGGTTTAAGATGTAGTTAGGGTTTCTAGGGTTGTGGGATTTTTAGAAATGGATTTTTAGGGTTTTGTAAACTAATAATACATGTATCGATTTACATATATGTGTAGGAAAAATATTTTGTGCATTGGGTAGCTGTAGTCTAGGCTTAGGAATGTTGTACTAAGGTTTAGAAAATAGGAAAAATATAATTTTAATAATTTCCTAATTTTATATAATTTTTATATAATTTTTATTATAGTTTTAAAGTAATTAAATAGATTTTTAGGTTTTTTTGCATTAAAGGGTTGTACCATAGGTTTAAGGGTTTGTACATTTATTAAATAAATTAATGAATTATTTTTAGAAATTAATGTGTAAAAATATTAAAAAGTATGTCTTTTAAATAATTATTATTAAGATTTATATAAGGTTTTTATTTAGAATTAGTTTTTTATGCTTTAAAGACCTGTACCTTAGTTTAGAAGACTTGTACTTATATATTTTATAAAAATATTAATTAGGGTTTGTGATTTTATTACATATAATAATAGTTTGGTGAATTTAGGGTTTTATTGAGAGTTATGGTGGTATTAGGGTTTCTGTGCTTTAGTGACTTGTACATTGGTTATATAAATTATATTTCAGTATTTCTAGGGTTTTGTTGTTTTCAAATATTGTTATGGTAGCTAGGGTTTTATAAAAACTCTTATTAAATAAAAACTGCTTAGTTTAAAACGTACGTTAACGAAATAACGCAAAGTGGTAAATGGGACCTTGTAAAATTTTAGGCCATAGATGTTTAGATATTTAAATACTAACTCTATTAAGATTGTGTTGCGCGCACATTTATCGAGGATGTGATCTTCATCGCATAAGATAATAGTATAACTAATTAAATAAATAAAAAAATTTCTACGTGGAAAAAGGATAAGTATTAAATAATTATATAGGGAAAAATCTTACAGTGGTTACACATTAACACCCCTATGACCCGACCACCTGTTCGACCATTTCACCCAGACTTATCCATTTACACCCCATCAGCGGGAACTGACTCCCGAGGAGGATATACATTTATTCCGAGCCGGGCTCGTATATCAGATCCTATCCATCCATCCTCACCATCTTTACCATTTTCCCCTGGCTTTGCTCCCCCAGCTCGAGTCTTCGAGACTGGAGAGAGCTCCAGAGCAGCAGTGACCCATACACCTACACCATCCACCGTCGCGATGTGTCCGGAGCGTCACGAGGAGCAGATCGATGCACTACTCTGCATCGTTGACAGATCACCATTGGACCGCCCCGAGACGGTCAGTGATACCCTACACATCCTTATATCTGGTAGGATAGATCTAGAGTAGGGTCTGACTAGGATGCAGTCAGAGTTATCTGAGACATGCTCCTTCGCAATAGCCTTACAAAGGGAGGGACAGACGCAGGTATGGGAAGCTCTACAAGCACACCGCAGAGCTGATACTTTAGAGAACCTTGTAGAGGACACGCAGGTCCAACATCAGACGGACATACACAAAGGCTGCAGGACCAGATTTCAGAGGTCACCAGATGCATGGACGATGCTCCCAGCCATTAGACATAGTTTCACATCTGTATAGTTTTTAGGCATCTTAGCCTGCCGCATGTGGCAATTAATAAAGAATCTTGTATCGTTTTGTTATGTAACTCAACTGATCAAGTTATTAATGTATGATGTTGGTTATGATATACTATATATTGATGTCGATTTACGTTTTTATGGTTGTTCATGTGTATTGTGATTGTATTCAGACATGTCGTGATGTTACTTGTGATTGTTATGGTTCTTTAAATATTACAACTAGAATGAAATTCCAAACACATAGTAAAGAAAAAAAAATCAGAATAAACTTGATGAATGTAGAGAAAGTTGCAGAATTTCAGCTTTTGTAGATAATGAATCACTTTGTTCCTTAGCAATCCTATACCAAAAATTGATCACTTACTTACGATAGTACCCAAACATGTCATAATTTTTGTGATTTCCAATTAAATCGTAACTTCACATTGTGACAATATTGTTAGAACTCATATACTCACTCCCCCTATTACTCAAATCGTTCTAACATGATCATTATGTGAATTCTAAATCTGTGTTTCTTGTGGTATTAATAGAAATATGGCTCGTACAAGGAACGAAACTGCCATCCCCGCAGCAGCAATGACTCCTGAAGATGTTCAGAAGATGTTAGCTGATGGCATCGCTGCAGCTTTTGAAGCTCAAGCAGCAACTACAGCCCGCTCAAGCAGCAACATCAGGGCAACAGCCGAAAATGAGGCATCAGCGTCTCGTAAATGTACTTACAAAGATTTCATGGTTTGTAAACCAGCTAACTTCAAGGGGTCAGAAGGAGTGACCGAGCTGGCTCAGTGGTTTGAGCATACAGAAATGGTTTTCATGAAGAGTAGCTGTCCTGATAACAGCAAAGTCACCTTTGCTACAGGAACCCTTCAGGGGGACGCACTGTCATGGTGGAATGCCACCGCACAAACCATGGGCATAGAAGAAGCATACCAAATCTCATGGGCTAAGCTGAAAAAGAAGATGTTGAAGAAATACTGTCCCCGTACGAAGATAAGGAAATTGGAGGATGAATTTCACCAGCTAGTAGTAAAAAGCAATGATCTGAAAACCTACAACCGAAAATTCCTGGAATTATCAGTGCTTTGTCCAGCTATGGTGCCGGACATGGAAAATACATTGGAACGATGCTTCGAGGGACTGCCCCTGAGCATCGAGAAGGACGTCACCTCATCGAAGCCAAAAACTCTTGAGGAAGCAATCGCGCTTGCACAGCGATTATTGGGTCGAGTAATCAAACGGAGTTCTACCTCCTCGAACAATGAGCACAAAAGGATTCTGGATAACCGTAGGACCAACGAAAACAATAGCAACAGGAACTACAACAACAACAACTACAACAACAACAGGAACCCCAGCAACAACAACAACAACAACGACAACAACAACCACAACCAAAACTACCAGCAAAACCGTAACAACCACCACCGCCAATAGAATCGCTGTCAAAAAGCCGCCAGGGCTTATGTGGCTGTGCCCACCGAAGGAAGGGGTTATGCCAGGATACAACCCAGTGTTCCAAATGTAAACTGCATCACATCGGGCCTTGTACAGCAATCTGCGGAAACTGCCAAAAAGTGGTACATAAAACCACGGACTGCAAAGCCGCAGGTGCAAACGCACAACCGATAGTAGTAGTGTGCCATGGTTGTGGCGAGAAAGGGCATTACAAGAGCCACTTCCCAAAGAACCCCAATAACGTTGCTCGTGGGAGAGCATACGTACTTGGTGACGAAAATGCACCTCAGGACCCCGGCGTCATCACGGGTACATTCTTACTAAACCAACGCAATGCTAAAATACTATTTGATTCTGGAGCTGATAAGAGCTTTGTGTCTACTTCGTTTGCTTTACTTCTTAATATTGCCCCCATAGAACTAGACACCACCTACGAAATCTAAATAGCTAACGGAAACCTCTTAGGCACCAACACCATGATCAAAGGTTGCACCCTAACTCTTCTAAACAAACCTTTCCCCATTGATCTCATGCCCATTCAACTCGGTAGCTTTGACGTCATTATTGGCATGGATTGGTTATCCAAGCACCACGCCAGAATCATTTGTGACGAGAAGGTCGTCCAAATTCCTCTCGACGGTGAAACTCTTATCATTCGTTGCGATCACAGTAAAACCCAACTCAATATCATCTCGTATATAAAGATGATGAAGTACATAAACAAAGGATGTCAAGTGTTTCTGATTCAGGTGATAGAAAATGAATAAAAAGAGAAGGAGAAACAACTCAAAGAAGTACCAGTCATCAAGGAATTTTTTGAAGTGTTTCCTGAAGACTTGCCAGGTATTCCACCAATTCGGCAAGTAGAATTTCGAATCGATTTAGTGCCTGGAGCAGCACCTGTTGCAAAAGCACCTTATCGATTAGCACCCTCTGAAATGAAAGAATTGTCTGAGTAGTTGAAAGAACTGTCAGATAAAGGATTCATTCAACCAAGTTCATCACCTTGGGGAACACCGGTCTTATTTGTCAAGAAGAAAGATAGAACATTCCGAATGTGTATTGATTATAAAGAGTTGTTGGGTTTTGAAGATCTGCTGCTATGAAGGTAATCCTACTGCTCATGGTTCTAATGGAAATATACCAAGTATGATTCTGCTACCAAGCTTAATCATTCTGCTATTGGTATATTCATTCTGCTGTTGATGATATCGTACGAGTTGTGAAATAAGCTAAGTATCAAACTGCTGCTAGCCCAAGAAGAAACTGCTGCTAGAGTAATGAAACTGCTGCTTATTAGATATGTATAGTTTGTTTATGGTAAAGATTTGATAGGATATTATTCTTGTATAGAAAGTTTGTAACCGACTAGGACTCCTTAAGTCTATAAAAGGAGGATCTAGGGTTAGGGTTAATATACGTTTTTGTTAGCATACGTATTGTTTTATCACTTCAAGGTTATCTTGTAACCCTGTTGCTATTAAGAGCGGCCGTATTAATATATTGAAGTGTTGTTTGAGAATTCGTTTGTGTTTAATTCTTCTTAAGATTAATTACTAGTTTTCGCATAGTAATTAATAGATCGATTCAAGAACAGTTTCTATACCTATTGCTTTAGGTTTATATATAAAGTAATTAACACGATCGTTAAGTTCATCTGGGATCAACAAGTGGTATCAGAGCTTGAGATCTAGAAACTGATACCGAGAAGAATTATGATTTACTCAGATTTGTTCATCATCATCAAAAGCAATGGATTCCGATACTACTCATATGGTGACTGCTTCAAAGGTACCAATGTTGAAGGCTGGTGAATATGAACTCTGGAAGATGAGGATTGAGCAGTACATGAAGATGCTTGACTACTCCATGTGGGAAGTTATTTAGAATGGAGATACTCCACCTCCTAAGGGTGCTGATGGAAGACCTTTACCCATTAAAACTAATGAGGAAAAGGCACAAAGGAAACTGGAAATCAAAACTCACAATATGCTGTTGATGGGTATTCCGAATGAATATCAATTGAGTTTTGGTAACACTCAGTCTGCTAAAGAGTTGATGGATACAGTTGAACTCAGATTTGGTGGGAATGAGGCCACCAAAAAGTCTAGGAAGAATCTGCTCAAGCATCAATTTGAAACGTTTACTGCTTCAAGTTCAGAAAGCATCGATGCTACCTATGATAGGCTTCAGAGGTTGGTGAGTCAATTACAACTTATGAAGGTCTCATTGCTTCAAGAAGACATCAATCTCAAGTTTCTGAGGAGCTTACCATCTGAATGGAATACTCATACAGTGGTCTAGAGGAATAAGACTGACTTTGAAACCAAGACTTTGGATGATCTATACAACAACTTAAAGGTCTATGAAACTGAAGTCAAGGGTTCAACTAGTGCTACAAGTACAAACAACCTTGCTTTTATGTCTTCTAATAACAAGGCTCTGGGAACACTCAAAAACTTATTCTGCTGTTGGTCATACTGGTTCTGCTGCTAGTTCACAAGGATCTGCTGCTGGTTCTACAAATAGTGACACCATTAGTGATGCTGCTATTTGTGCCTACTTAGCTGAACTAACTACAAGTACTCCAGTAATGAGTCAGGATTTAGATCAAGTTGATCCTGATGATTTAGAAGAGATGAATTTGCATTGGCAGTTTGCGATGTTGACTATGAGGGCAAGAAGATTCTTGAAGAGAACTGGAAGAGAGCTCAAGTTTAGAAGACAGAACAATGTGGGGTTTGACAAATCAAAGTTTGAATTTTATAACTGTCACAGAAAGGGGCACTTTGCAAGGGAGTGCAGAGCACCAAAGCAGATTAAGGAAAATCTGAAGCAGATTCCTATTGAAGAGGCTAAACCTACTACTGCTATGGTCTCATGTGATGGCTTTGGAGAATTTGACTGGAGTGACCAAGCTGAGGAAGGTCCCAGCTATGCACTGATAGCTGATGAAGAACCCAAAGTACAACATTTTGCTCTTATGGGTTATTCCTACTCTGGATCAGACTCTGAGGTATCAAATGAATCATCTTGTTCTTTTAAATCATGCCTAGATACTGTTGAAGAATTAAAATCTAGGAATGAAAGTTTAAGAATGGAAGTAGAAAGGTTAAAACTTGACAATTTAGGTTATGAACATGGCCTAAAATCAGTAGAAGCAAAACTTGACTTTCTTAAACAAAATGAAGTAGAGTATGTTGATAAGATCAATGGTCTAGAAGTTGAAATTATTAAGAAAAAGCTTAGATTAGTGTTCTTAATAAGAGAGTTGAAGAAGCTGAGAGAGTTAGGGATGAAGCTTTAGCTGGTAAAGAAAAACATGTCATACTAGTTGAAAAACAACAGCTTGCAACTGATCTTATCAATAAATCTATTGGAAGTCAAATACTTAGAAGAGGGAGTGGTTTAGGATATGCTGAAATACCACCCCCAGTCAAAAGTGCTTTTGCACCTCCCAAAAAGGAATTGTCATTCTTAACTGAGGTAGAAGCCAAACCTGTAGGTGAGTCAAGTAATGAAAAACCTGATAGAACAAATGCACCTAAGGTAGAAAAGAAGTCTGATACAGTGATCATTGAAGATTGGGTGTCAGATAGTGAGGATGAGGATTCTGATGAATAGGTCAAGACACCCCCTAAGGTTAAAAAGGTCAAAATTAAACCTGTAGAAATTAAAGCTAAAAATGTTGAATTTGTAAAACCTGTGCTAGGAAGTAGAATCTCTAGGAAAGTGGCTGAGTATGATGATAAACCTAGAGATTATCCTAGGAAGACTAGTGACTTGCCCAGAGGAAACCAGAGAAACTTGCATCAGGTGATCTCACACAAGTTAGGTAGTGACTTTGAACTGGTTAAGAAGGCATGTCACAGTTGTGGTAGTTTTGAGCACTTGCAAGAAGATTGTTATTATTCAATACCTAAGAGAACTAGTGCTCCAAAACCTGTATGGAATCATTATACCAGGGTGAACCATAGGAACTTTGCTAGAAAGACTCACCCACACCCCAAAAGAAACATGGTTCCTAGGGAGATTTTGTTTAGAGATGGTGTTTCTAGGACTATTTCTCCTGTTGCACCAGCAAGGCCCATTCCAAAGAAAACAGAGTTTTCTACTGCTAAAGCTAGCAACAGTATTTCTCATTCTGCTGCTAAGCCAAAAGTGGTTACTGATACAGTTGTGGGCACTCATTTTTATGCTGTTAAGGCCTCAGCTTGCTGGGTCTGGAAACCCAAAACCAGACACAGCAGTGCATCAATGGACTTCAAGAAATATGATTACTTTGATGCACAAGGCAGATCCAAGTCAGTAATGGCTTGGGTCCCAAAGAGACACTAACTCTCTTACTTTTTGTGCAGGGCAATCTACAATTGGAGCTAATGGATAAATGCATTTTTGATAGAGGGTTCTCTGGACATATGACTGGAGACAAGAGCAACTTGGAAGATTTTAAGGCTTTTGATGCTGGTTATGTTGCTTTTGGCAATGATCCAAAAGGTGGCAAGATTGTTGGTAAAGGTACTATTAGAACAGGAAAATTGGATTTTGAAAAGGTGTATTTTGTAGAGGGACTTAAGTTCAATATTTTAAGTGTCTCACAAATGTGTGACAAAAAGAATTTTGTTCTTTTTACAGACACTGATGGTCTTGTTTTGTCTCCCGACTTTAAGTTGCCTCCTGATTCAGAAGTACTACTTAAAGTCCCTAGAACAAACAATATATATAGTGCGGACATTAAGAACATTATTCCTAAAAGAGATTTAACTTGTCTTTTTGCAAAGGCCACCATTGATGAATACAAACTTTGGCATAGAAGATTGGGTCACTTAAATTTCAAAACAATAAACAAACTGGTTAAGGGAAACCTTGTTAGAGGTTTACCTTCAAAAATTTTTGAAAATTCTGAAACCTGTGTTGCTTGTCAGATGGGAAAGCAACACAGAGCTTCTTGTAAGTCCAAAGTGATGAACTCTATTTCTGAACCATTGTATATGTAACATATGGATCTGTTTGGACCAACTTTTGTGAAGAGCTTGAATAAAAAGATGTATTGCTTAGTTGTCACTGATGATTTTAGTAGGTTTACTTGGGTATTTTTCTTAGCAACTAAGGATGAGACTGTTGGTATTCTTAAGGCTTTCATCACAAGAATAGAAAACCTAGTAAATCATAAGGTCAAAATAATCAGATGTGACAATGGAACTAAATTTAAGAATCATATAATGAATCAGTTCTGTGAGGAAAAAGGTATTTTAAGACAGTTTAGTGTGGCTAGAACTCCTCAGCAGAATGGAGTTGCTGAAAGGAGGAATAGGACATTAATTGATTTTGCTAGGACTATGTTGTCAGAGTCAAAATTACCCACTATCTTTTGGGCTGAAGCAGTGAATACTGCTTGTTATGTGCAAAATAGGAGTAAGGTAGTTAAGCCTCATAACAAGACCCCTTATGAATTATTGCATGGTAGGAAACCAATGATAGATTTCTTGAAACCATTTGGGTGTACTGTTACTATCTTAAATACCTATGACCAGCTAGGCAAGTTTGATGAGAAAGCAGACAAAGGTTTCTTTGTTGGATACTCCATTAATAGTAAGGCTTTTAGGGTATACAATCAAAGGACTGAGCATGTGGAAGAAAACCTCCATGTTAGGTTTAGTGAAACCGCACCTAGTGTTGCTGAAAAAGGACCTGAATGGCTGTTTGATATTGATTCCCTAACCAAGAGTATGAATTATCAACCAGTGATTGCAGGTACAACTAACATGTCTGCAGGACACAAAACTAACCCCAATGCAGGTACACAAGCTAAGAAGGATGCATCTACAGAGGAGTTTGTTTTGATTGAGAAGTGGAAGTTTAATCAGTTCTTCACACCAACAGATAAAGAGGGAAATAGTTCTGATGATGATGCTGTTCATAAGGAAGTACCAAAGGATGTTGCAGAAGGTATTGATGAACCTTTTAATGATGGCAAGAATGTTGAAAAGTCAGCAAAGCATGGAAGTTCAACAAATAAAGCTAGCAGTAGTATCTCCCATTCTGCTGCTAAGTCAAATAATTCTGCTGCTAAGCCTAACAGTAGTTTCTCTCATTCTGCTGCTACGCCTAGTGGTTCTGCTGCCATGCCCAAGGATTCTGTTGCTGATTTAAATAAAGATGCTAATGATTATGATGACTTTCCTCATATGCCTGAATTGGAGGAAATCTACTATGACACAGATGATGAAGTTGTGGATGTTTTTGGAGCAGAAGCTGATTTGACAAATATGGAGTCTACTATTCAAGTCAGTCCTACTCCAACTACAAGGATACATAAAAACCATCCCAAGGATCAGATAATTGGTGATGTACAATCTGCTGTACAAACCAGAAGTAAAACAAAAGGGTTGGGTGATCAACTTCATCAAGGTTTATTTGCTCAATCATTGCATCAGAGAAATAGCCACAAGGACCTACAAAATTGCAAGTTTGCCTGTTTCTTATCACAAAAGGAACCCAAAAATATTCATAAAGCTATGAAAGATTCAAGTTGGGTTGAAGCCATGCAAGAAGAGTTATTGCAGTTCAAGCTTCAAGAAGTCTGGACACTAGTTGATTTGCCTAATGGGAAAAGGGCAATTGGTACAAAATGGGTGTTCAGGTGCAAAAGAGATGAAAGAGGAATTGTGGTGAGAAACAAAGCAAGACTAGTGGCTCAAGGGTACACTCAGGAAGAAGGAATAGATTATGATGAGGTCTTTGCTCCTGTAGCAAGGATAGAGGCTATTAGACTGTTCTTGGCTTATGCCTAATTCAAGAACTTTCCTGTGTACCAAATGGATATGAAAAGTGCTTTCTTGTATGGAAAGATTGATGAAGAGGTTTATGTGATGCAACCTCCTGGCTTTGAAGATCCTGACTTTCCAGACAGATTGTATAAAGTGGATAAAGCACTGTATGGATTACATCAAGCTCTTAGAGCTTGGTATGACACCTTGTCCAAGTTTTTGCTATCTAATGGGTTCACAAGGGGAACCATTGATAAAACTTTGTTCATCAAGAAAGACAAAAAGGATATCCTACTAGTTCAGGTTTATGTAGATGATATCATTTTTGGGTCTACAAACAAGGTGTACTGTGAAGAATTTGAGAAGCTCATGCATAATAGATTTCAAATGAGTTCTATGGGAGAACTCACTTTCTTTTTGGGGCTTCAGGTTAAGCAGACAGCAGATGGAATGTTCATCAGTCAAGACAAGTATGTGGCTGATATGTTAAAGAAATTTGGTTTTAATGATGTGAAGGCAGCTAAGACACCAATGGACAACAACAAACCTTTGCTCAAGGATGAAGATGGGGAAGAGGTTGATATACATCTTTATAGATCAATGATTGGCTCATTGATGTATCTGACTGCTTCAAGGCCAGACATCATGTTTTCTGTGTGTGCTTGTGCCAGATTTCAAGTGTCCCCAAAAGACTCACACTTGAATGCTGTCAAAAGAATTTTTAGGTACCTAAAGGGTCAACCAAAATTGGGCCTTTGGTATCCTAATAGTTCACCCTTTGACTTGATAGCATACTCAGACAGTGACTATGCTGGAGCAAGTTTGGATAGAAAGTCAACCACTGGAGGATGTCAATACCTTGGTCATAGGTTAATCTCATGGCAATGCAAGAAACAGATTGTGGTGGCTAACTCAACAACTGAAGCAGAGTATGTGGCTGCTTCTAGTTGCTGTGGACAAGTACTCTGGATTCAGAATCAACTCTTGGATTATGGGTACAATTTTATGAACACCAAAATTTATATTGATAATAACATCACAATGTGTATAATAAGAAATCCTGTTTTTCACTCTAAAACAAAGCATATAGAAATAAGACATCATTTTATTAGAGATTGTTATGAGAAAAAGTTAATTCAAGTGGTTAAAATACATACTGACAATAATGTTGCTGATCTACTTACAAAAAGTTTTGATGTAAGTAGATTTCAATTTTTAGTTGCTAGTATAGGTATGATCAATCTTTAAAATCTTATCTCTGTATGTTTTGTAAAAAGTTTTTGAGGATTTGTGCTGTTATTTATCAAATAAGTTGTTTCTAGTGCTTGCTATGTTTGTATATTGTGTGCTGCTAAGTTGATTATTCTGTTGATTGTCTTGTGATTATTGTGAGATACTCTTGTTTGTGTTTTGTGGTTGTTGGACTAATCTTTTGCAGGATAAGTCACAAGAGATTGATTGATGAGAAAAAGATGATTCTGAAATTCAGGGGAGGCTATCTATTCAGAATCTAAAGCATAAGAGTGAATGTTTATCAACACAAAGATAATAAAAGTTTATTCATTACTGGGTGCATTCACTACATTAGCAGAAGTTACATCATCATTCAGGATTCAAAAGCAACAAAACAAACAACCAACCAACCAACAACCTTACTACACACAAACCTACACAAACCTACCACACAAACCTACACAAACCTACTCGAGCTTCCTCTTTCCTTTTCCCTTCACGACCGGCATTGTTCTATGAACTCCTCTGCCTTCCATATCCATGGCATCAGACACCTTCTTGCAAGGGAGACCCAGCACTTTTGGACTTGGCTTTGGACGAGCTTGATGTCCTTCAGGCACTTGGATTTTGCTCATTCCAGCCATGGCCTTTTCCATCTCTCTTGTCAATACAACTGAAAGTGGCTGTGATTGTTCCTCATCATCATCAGAAGAGGGGAATGAATCGTTTAAATAAGATGGAGGAGTTGTTAGTTCATCGGATGATATTGGAGGTGTTGACCTTTGCTTTTTGCTGGTTTAACTGGTGTAGTTTGGTAGAAAATAGTTTTTCCAACCTGAACTTCCAGAATCAGATGAAGAATCGGATGAGATTTCCACAATGTTGGATGGGGAAGGATTCATGGTGATTGGAAAGTTGAAGATATGTGTTGAAAATTTTGTGGGATGAGATGGATTTGTGTTGATGAGTTGAGGCTTTTTATAGAGTTAATAAAGGCTTAAAGACATTCAATGCGGGGTTGATATGAGAAATTAACTCTTGGGTCGGTAAAGGAATTAATTCCTTGATGGAATTAACTTAATTATGGTATTTTGGGAGAGTTGACCAACAGGATGGGTATTAATTTTGGGTAATTGGATAAGTGTTAGCAAGAAATCCATTCTACTGCTGGTGGTGTTATGCTGCTTTGTTTTGCAAGTTTAGCATTCTACTGCTAAATTTAAAAGTTGGAGGACTGTTTTGCAACTTGGCGCCTAAAAACGTTCTAATTGGATCTAACCGGTATAAAAACCTAATTCGATCCCCAAATTAAAATTGTGTGCCTAAAATTCAATTAACTCCAAACCCTAACACCTCCATTAGCATCTGATCCAAAAACCCCCAAAATTCAAAACCCTAGTTTACAATGACGAGACGTACCTATTCTGACGATCACAATCAGGTAGCTTTTCTTCAGAAGGTACCGAAAGCTAATGGATTCACTGAAGTCATAGACTTTCTTAATGCTACTTCCATTAGGTATGCATTATCAGTTAATCCAACTATATATCGTTCCCACATATGACAGTTTTGGTCGACTGTTACGGCCGAAACTCATAATGGGGAAGACATGTTAATTGCCCAAGTAGATGAAGAAAGAATAGTTGTTACTGAAGCATCTGTAAGACAAATTCTTCATCTTGCAGATGATACAGCAACAAATTGCCTTCCTACTTCTATAATTTTTGAGGAACTTGAAAGAATTGGGTATGAGAGAACAAACACTAAAGTTAAATTTACAAACGTTTACTCTGCCCTCAAAGGAAATTTCTTGTTCACACCCTTTTACATTGTCTTAGTCCTAAAACAAGTGGGTGGAATGAGTTTAGTGCAAGTCAAGCTTCTGCTTTGATTTGTCTAGCCACAGGCCAACCATTTAATTTTTCGGCTATGATTTTTGAAGGGTCGAAAAAGAATGTTTCTGGAAAGTTTTATATGTATCCAAGGTTTTTACAATTACTCATTGATAATCAGTTACAAGAACCTTTTGTACATGAAAAACCTTATAAAACTCCTGTTCTTGTAACTAAAATGTTTAAACACTTGAGGAAAAGAGGGACTGGTTTTTTCTGGGAGAATAACTCCATTGTCCCAACATATTTTGAACATTGTTGCGGCTGCTGCTTAGGGTGAAGAAGCTGCAAACCCCACAGCTTCCCATTACATACCCACTCCTGAACATTCAAATGAATCATCCCATAATGAACCCCAAAAGACTCAATCACCTAGGATTTCACATGAAAAGAGCACTGAGTTACCTCAGACTAGTGCTAGTATGGAAGCAGATGAGGTTGCCATAGGTGATGGAGATGGCATGAAGGAAGGGGCTGACACTACTGTTTCCAACTTAGAAGTTGAACAGGCCAGTGTCAACATACCTAAGACCCCAACCTTGGCAACATCTACTGCTGAGGATTCTCATGAACCTGATGCACATGATGGAAACCCTAGCCAAACGGCTAATATAGGGGGCTCAGGTGTTCAGCCTAGGGTTGAGACTGAGTTTATGTCCAAAGATTCACCTCTCGGAGAAGGTAACATATCTCGAAGTGATGAGGACAGAGATGGAACTTATGAGGAATTGATGGATGAATTTGTACAAAATGACAATGCCCATGATACACCTCTCGGACCAGGTCACACAGGTCGAAGTGTTAAGGCTAGCATTGAACTTGAAACAGAGGAATTGACGGTTAAAACACCTGTACACAATGCCAAATCCAGTGATCAACCTCTCAGGTCAGGTAACACAGACCGAAGTTGTGAGGATATCATGAAACAATTAAAAGAATTGACGGATATATGTACCAAATTGTCAAAGGAGGTCATTGGTCTTAGAAAGGAGTTAAAGATAATGAAAGCTTCTCAGGGTGCTGAAATTAGAAGGCTCAAGCTTAGGGTTAAACATCTTGAGGGGTTACTAAGATCAAAGACTTTCCAGCTGAAGGTTTCCAAACCAAGTTTGGGAGAGGATGCTCCCAAACAGGGGAGGAATGAAGCAGAGGAAAACATGGCTCAAGGGGAGGCTGAGATGGAATTGGATAAGAATGTTGCTGGTGTTGCAGAAAATGAGGGTCATATGGATGAAAATGCTGGTTCTGGTAAGGATAATTTTGAAAAAGATGTTGGAAGTGAACCTGCTGCTGATATTGGTGAAAGGAAGGCACAGAATGATTCTGCTGATGTTACAAGACATTCTGCTGTTGGACTTAAGGATTCTGATGTTGCTTCAGAAAAGGATGATTTTGCTGAATCAGATGAAGATACTATGCCCATAGCCCAAATTATGCTAAATCTTAAACCAAAATCACCAAAATCACAAGATGTTATCCCAACACTTGACACTACTGCTGCACAACCACAATCACAACCTGCTGCTCAACCTACACCAAAATCAAAACCTTCAAAACCAAAAGCAAAAGGAGTTATGATCAGAGAGCCTACAACTACAATTAAACCTACACAACCAACCATTTCATCAACAGATAAAGGCAAGGGCATCTTGGTTGAAGAACCAAAGAAGAAATTCAAATTTATGGATGTTGCTGCCAAAGAACAACAAAGTGAAACTGATTAAGAGGTTTCAAGGAGAAATCAAGCACAATGGGAGGAAGAGGATAAAATGGCAAGAGAAGAGCAAGAAAAAGTTGATAGGGAGTTAGCCTTTAAAACTCAAAGAGATGCAAGAGAAAGGTATACTCTTGAGGAAAGGCAAGATGCTATTGATGATATGCTTGGAGAATTCAGGAAGAAGCAGAATCAAAAGAAGGTTCCTAAAAAGCATTCAAAAACTGATGAGTATAATTATATGAAGATGTATCTGAGAAATCAAGCTTTTTGGAAACCTAGTGCATTCAGAGGGATGAGCAGAGCTGCTGTTGCAAAGTGTTACTATGAGACTCATGCAAGACTCAATAGACCAATTGAGCCTATGACTGATGCTGAGATCAAAGAGTTTACAAGAGTGAAAATGGCACCAAATGCTTACATGAATCCTGAACCAAGTGTTACAAAGTCTAAAGTGTTAGAAGTTGTGAAAGAAAAGACAGTGAAAGAGAAAGAGGTTGTAGCTGAAGCTGAGAAAGCAAAAGATGATGTTGAGAAAAAGAATGTTGAAGAGGAAAAGCCTGAACCTACTATTGGTATAAAGAGATATGGAAGAAGGGTAAAACAGATGGCTAGGAAGAAGAGAAGAACTCAGTCAGTGGTGATGAGTGACTCAGAGAAAGAGGAAATTGATGAGCATAATTTTGAAGAGGTGACTGCTGATGATATGAAAAGGATTATGGATTTTACAGTTCATAAACCTCAAGAAGAACCTGAGATAACAAATGCAGTACCCTTAACAGCAAAGTACCCAATCATCTCTTATTCACATACAATCAGAGGTGGGAGTGAAGCATACTGGGAGTTTAAGAGATCAAATGGATTGTATTATGGATTTGTCAGATTTTCTCAGATGTTACACCACATGGATAGGGATGATATAGTTCAACTTTGGAGGTTATATAAAGAGAATTATGGTGATAGAAGACCTGATGTGGTTTATGAAAGGTTGCACTATTACTACTTAAAGAACATGTTTGAGCCTGATGCAAGATATATTGAATGGCTTGATTTGTTGAATTCAAACAAGGTGCATAAATGGTATATATATCAATCTTGTGGGGTACATGAATTAGTTGGTAAAGGTGTGAGTTTATATATGCTGGTGGAAAAGGATTATCCTTTTACCAATAATACTGCTATTCTCACTCAGATGCTACAATTTGGAAAGTTAAGGTTACAAAGATCATTTCTGTCAGGTCATCAAGCATATGAGTTAGTAGAGAAGTATAAGAAGATTCTGAAATCAAAGACTTCAAAGCAGTAAGTGTTTGGAAGCATCCTCTTTGTGTATATCTATGCTTAGAAGAAACTTGTATATTTTAGAGGAAAATATCAAGTTTAGTGGAGGATTGTTGGGTTTTGATGATCTGCTGCTATAAAGGTAATTCTACTGCTCATGGTTCTAATGGAAATATACTAAGTATGATTCTGCTGCCAAGCTTAATCATTCTGCTGTTAGTATATTCATTCTGCTGCTGATGATATCGTACGAGTTGTGAAATAAGCTAAGTATCAAACTGCTGCTAGCCCAAGATGAAACTGCTGCTAGAGCAATGAAACTGCTGCTTATTAGATATGTATAGTTTGTTTATGGTAAAGATTTGATAGGATATTATTCTTGTATAGAAAGTTTGTAACCGACTAGGACTCCTTAAGTCTATAAAAGGAGGATCTAGGGTTAGGGTTAGTATACGTTTTTGTTAGCATACGTATTGTTTTATCACTTCAAGGTTATCTTGTAACCCTGTTGCTATTAAGAGCAGCCGTATTAATATATTGAAGTGTTGTTTGAGAATTCGTTTGTGTTTAATTCTTCTTAAGATTAATTATTAGTTTCCGCATAGTAATTAATAGATCGATTCAAGAACAGTTTCTATACCTATTGCTTTAGGTTTATATCTAAAGTAATTAACACGATCGTTAAGCTCATCTGGGATCAACAAGAGTTGAACAAACTCATGGTGAAGAATCGATATCCATTACCCAGGATTGATGATCTATTTGATCAATTGCAAGGATCGAGTGTTTACTCAAAAATCGATCTGAGATCGGGATATCATCTGTTAAGAGTTAGGGAATAAGACATTCCTAAGACAGCCTTTCGAACACGGTACGGGCATTATGAATTCCAAGTAATGCCATTTGGTCTTACCAACGCACAAGCAGTGTTCATGGATTTAATGAACCGAGTATGCAAGCCATACTTGGACGAGTTCGTGATTGTGTTCATTGATGACATCTTAATCTACTCACGTAATGAAAAAGAACATGCTGAACACTTGAGAACCATTCTGGAATTACTCAAGAAAGAAAAGCTGTACGCAAAATTCTCCAAATGTGATTTTTGGATTCCCACTGTACAATTTCTAGGCCATATCATCGATAGCCACGGTATCCATGTAGACCCTGTCAAGATTGAAGCGGTTAAAGGTTGGGCATCACCTACAAATCCAACCGAAATTCATCAATTTCTAGGTCTCGCTGGTTACTACCGAAGGTTTATAGAAAATTTCTCCAAAATCGCAAAGCCTTTGACAGAACTCACTCAGAAAAACAAGAAGTATATATGGGAAGAGAAACAAGAATCAGCGTTCCAACTCCTAAAACAAAATCTATGTGAGGCACCCATCTTAGCACTACTGGAAGGAAGTGACGACTTTGTAGTGTATTGTGACGCATCTCATCATGTTTTAGTTGTGGTACTAATGCAAAGAAGCAAAGTTATAGTCTATGCATCATGATAGCTCAAAAAGAACGAAGAAAACTACACCACACATTATCTAGAAATAGGAGCAATGGTCTTTGCTCTTAAAATATGGAGACATTACCTGTACGGTACCAAGTGTACGGTTTTCACTGATCACAAGAGTCCTCAACACATACTGGATCAAAAGGACTGAACATGAGATAGCGCCGATGGTTAGAATTGCTCAACGACTACATTTGTGAAATTCGCTATCACCCTGGTAAAACAAATGTCGTGGCTGATGCATTGAGCAGAAAAGAATGAATCAAACCCCTTAGAGTCTGTTCTCTAGGAATGACCATTTGTTCACCACTCCCATCCCAAATCCTCATAGCCTAATCAGAAGCCCTCCAAGAAGAAAACCGACCTCATGAAAATATTTAATGCATGCCAGAAAATGAAAATGGTTTCTTAAAAAGATCTGACGGAATGCTGTGTTTCAAAGAAATATATTGGGTTCCTCTCTGCCGAGGTATTCGAGATTTCATCATGCATGAATCCCACAAATCCAAATATTCCATCCACCCAGGTTCCGATAAAATGTACCAAGACCTCAAAAAGATCTACTGGTGGCCGAACATGAAAGCCGACATCGTTAAGTATGTTGGAAAATGTTTAACTTGTTCAAGGGTCAAGGCGAAAAGTCAAAAACCGTCGGGACTACTCGTACAACCTGAGTTACCAGTCTGGAAATGGGAAAGAATCACCATGGATTTCATTACCAAACTACCAAGGATGTCAATAGGATTAGACACCATCTGGGTCATCATTGATCGTCTAACAAAATACGCACATTTCCTACCCATCAAGGAAACTGACGAGATGGACACACTCGCTCAGTTATATCTCAAGGAAATTGTGATTCGACATGGAGTTCCAATCTCCATCATCTCAGATAGAGACAGCCGATTTACCTCAAGATTTTGCCAAACTCTACAAAAGCTCTCGATACTTGTTTAGACATGAGCACCGCTTATCACCCACATACCGATGGAAAGAGTGAAAGAATGATCCAAACCTTGGAATACATGCTCCGAGCATGTGTTATAGACTTTGAAAAAGGTTGGGATAAACACTTGCCATTGGCTGAATTTTCTAACAATAACAGTTACTACACCAGCATAAAGGCAGCACCCTTTGAAGCACTTTATGGACGAAAGTGCAGATCGCCTGTTTGTTGGACAGAAGTTGGAGACATGCAACTCACCAGACCAGAAGTAATACACAACACGATAGAAAAGATATTCAAGATCAGGCAATGACTGAAAGCTGCTCGTGACAGACAAAAGAGTTACGCTGATGTAAGAAGAAAACCTATGGAATTTCAAATTGGTGACAGAGTTATGTTGAAAGTTTCCCCATGGAAGGGAATGATACGCTTCGGAAAGCGTGGAAAGTTAAACCCGAGGTACATTGGACCATTTAAAATCCTCGAAAGGATTGGTCCAGTTGCTTATAAATTAGAACTCCCTGAAGAACTCAGTAGGGTACACCCCACATTTCACGTGTCACAACTCAAGAAATGTTTGTCGGATGAAACTCTCGTCATCCCACTGAAAGAAATCAGACTTGATGACAAACTTGTGTTCACGGAAGAACCTGTAGAGATAATGGATAGAGAAGTGAAACAACTTAAGCAGAACCGTATTCCCATTGTCAAAGTTTGATGGAACTCCAAGCGAGGACCAGAGTAAACATGGGAACGCGAGGATAAAATCCGTGACAAATATCCACACCTATTTCCATAGATAACCCTTACAACTATCTTAGACTTTAATTCCAGGATGGAATTCAGAATGACTGGTGGGTACTGTAGCACACTATAAATTTCCATTGTAATCGTAACTGTTAATCAGATATTAATTCCTGTTACTGTTTCTGTTTACCATTTTTATGGGAAAATTTGAATTTTTGTTTATTGTATTATTATAACACGAAAACGTTATTAAGATATTTACCAAATATCGGAACGAGCTCACACGCGAACCACGAAAACCAAATATACAAAAAATTGCCAAATGGGCCTTAATTTCTCAGGCCAACCTTAATAATACGGGTACTTTTCATCTAAGCCCAACTAAAGCCCAATTACCATTTATATTTCATTTCTCATTCGACCCAAACACTCCAACTCTACCCCGTTTTCTCCCAATTTTGAAACACAACATATTCGACTTTTTATACCATCTAAATTCTCCTCCCACCAAAGATTTAAGGTGTCGAATTCTAGCCCTTAATATTAACTCTTGATACGTGATATTTGATAAAAGTAAAATGCCTTTGCAACACCCATTCGAATCATTAATTTTCATCAATTGCTCCAATTTGACCAAAACTCAATTGTACCTAGTTCTAATGATTTTCCTAGTTCATATATGAGTTAACAAAAGTGTTTCTCATCTCCTAGCCTAATATCAAACGTTAGAATGAGTTTTGGACCCATAAACAAGCTTGTCGACATAGTATTATCAAATCGACACACACTATTTCCCTACTCTCATAAAGCTTCTTAAAGCCTTTCAATGTCAGAAAATCCTTTTCAAAATCACCAACATTCCTCCCATGTACTGTACATACCACTTGTGTGTCTCAAAAGTCCAACTAAAACATCATACGTGTATATATACACGTATACCCCATTAATCACTTACTACCTTTCACATTTAGCTATTTTATACATTCCATATTCCCTTTCAATCATTATACAAGCCACAAGAGACCAGGAGGTATTTCTATTTCCATTGGAGTTCATTCGAAGCATAAGTGTTTACATATCGGAATGTATTTTTGTTCTTGCAAGGTTGTGGAATATTTCTCTTGTTCTAATCATCCCTACACGTTAAATCCCCACCCTTGAGTTGTTGTAAGTCCTCACAACTCGTTCTTAGTTCATTTCTTTGAGTTTTAACGCACCATGCATAGCACTCATTTCATATTCGAACGTATACATTTTTCTCTTGCATTTTACGTATCTCGTATTTATTTTTAAGCACAAACTTGGTTGCCTCCCTTATGGAAGGCCTAGGAACCAAGGATTACACTCACGTCACATTTATTCATTTGTTTCATGCACATTCGAACTCTATTTCATAACCATGTTACACGTACAAACTTATATCACCAAAAATATTCCAAGTCTTTTCAGTTGTTAAAATGTCCCATTCGACCTAAGAAAGGACCTTGTAAAAACGAATTCGTATTAACACCATGCCAATATTTTTGTTCAACTCATTTCTTCATACACCAAGCTATTAATCTCACATTTGGAGTTTTCGACTTTAAGCTCATATAAGCTCGTAAAAATGGCCAAAGTAAACGCTACTCGCAACTGTGTAAAACTTAGAAAATAATTCGTATGGACTGAAAAGCCCATTAAGCCAAAAATAAGCAAACTGAATAAGCTGATCATATAAGGCCTTTTGATATGATTTTATAACATTAAAAAGGAGCCCAAGGATAAGCCCAACTTGTCTTAAAGCCCACGGATTTTAAAACGTTAATGGGCCTTTAAATCAACTCGTTAAGGCCCATTAATAGAAAAATAAGCCATTTTAGCCAATAAGCAGTTGAATTAAGCTTGGATAAGCTTTAATAATCCACAAATATTTTCGGATAATTTTTCCCCACTTTTTTTAGAATTTTGGACTAAATTTGCTAAATAGTTTCACTTGGAGGGCTAAAACTGTTAACTATGAAAAACAAGGATTAAAATAGCCAAAATAGTAACTTTAGGGTAGAAACTATTAATATATTAAACTACAAGCTCAGAATGCCATTTTGGACAAGTATGGAATGAAAATGCAAGATTTATATAACTAAGGACTAACGGTGCAACGCTAACGCCGTTAGGGTATAAAATGTAAAAACAGTGAAAGATCATGGACCAACAGAATCTTTATGACATTTTTATTCCTATTTTATATTTTACGATTTCCCGTCACGTCACGTGCATTTTTTTACGTTTCGTTCATTTAATTTATAACGTTACGTTATATATATATAACGAGTCTTTAAACGATTTAACTTAACGTTTCGTTTCACCACTTTCGGGAAACGATATTTTTGGATTAAAAGACATAAAAACAAGATAATATTATATATAATATTATTTTTGAACTTTAGGCATTTTAAGCAAATCGTTATTTGTTATTCACTTTCACACCCACTATTCGTATTAAGTCAGATTCTCAGACTTCCCTATTATTCAGGTCGTGTGTTGAATCCGTTTCCGTAATCTCACCCGAACTTACATTCCACTTTACCAGTACCACACAAGGTGAGTTATAGCCCCACTTTTACTTATTTAACAACTTTATACTCCGTGGGGGAGATACATGCTATAAACTGATCACAAGTATTTTTATGTATGCTACACCTGATTTGATATTGCCTAAGTTACCTTATTGCCACAAGACCCTTTATCATGAGCCATTAATCGCTTGCGAGTGAACGCGAATATAGTGAATAGATCTATTGGAAGCTGACAGCCTATTCCACTAATACTGGACGGAAGCCTTAATTGCTAGTCGTATTAGTCGCGATGCACTATATTTGAGAAAAATAGGAATTGGCAAATCACCTATTACACGAGGGCCAAAACTCACATCATTGATTTGATATGAACACCTCCGTTTTACAGTACTCTGTTAACGTTTGCGTGTCATGAGACTTAGGGCAATATATATAACTGCGATATCACTTTTTCAACTGATTGTATCTCTAATACAATCCTACTTGTGTTTTGAACTGATTACAAATTACAAACTCTATGATTTCACTCAACATTTTTGTTGACTTTTAGCATGCTTATCTCAGGTAATTAGCGGAGCAACCAAGACATGGAGCAGGCTATAACGTATCGTTTTATATATGGTGTAAAACAAATTATGTAATTCTGTTCAAACTACTATTTCCTTTATGGATTTCCCCACTCTGATATTAAACTTTTGTAACTAAATTTATATGAATGACCTGTATTTTTAAAACGTCTCATTTTGAGCCATTTTCTATGATTATGACTTCTATCGTCCCCGTAATACCCCGATTAGTCTTCCGCTGTTATCTCATAATTTAGGGGGTGTTACAGCTGATTAATTTGGCTCATTCTTAGAAATTTTTTGTTCATTTCTTCAATTTGCTTAGCCATGGCTGCTAGTTCAGGAGAAGAAGTGATAGATCTATATGACTCGCCCCTTTGAGCTGAGGTATCCCAGTTATTGTGGTGAGCGGTCATATTTTTGATAAGATCATAACACTCTTCGAGCCTCCTTTTCATAAAGGTGCCTCCAGCAGCCGTATTGATTGTATCTCGGTGTCTCAAAGTTAACCCGTTATAGAATGTATCTATGATTGTAACAAGTAACATATTATGATTAGTACACCGGTCAATCAAAACTTTGTAATGTTCCCAAGCTTCGAATAAAGATTTGTCGGGAAGCTGTCAGAAGTTACTGATATCGTTTCTCAATTTTGTGACCATAGAAGGAGGGAAGTATTTAGATAGAAATTTAGAAACCATCTCCACCCAGCTATGGATAGAATTCTTTGGAACACGATCAAACCAAGCGGTGGCATGATGTGTCAAAGAGTATGGAAAGAGATTCAAGCGAAGGACGTCATGCGGGATGCCATTTTGCTTCATACTCTGAGTAGCAGTCAAGAATTTGTCAATATGCTTATTAGCATCGTCACCTGGTAAACCTTGGTATTGACAACTCTGTTGGACATGTTGAATCATATGATTCTTAATTTTGAAATTCGTAGCCTGAATGTTAACGGGAGCGATCGGTCCTCACCGTCCATTCATAGTCGGCTGGCATAGCTCCTCCATCATTTGGAGATCGGGAGCCGAATTTTGAGGAATAGGTCCCACAGGAGGCGGTCTGATGTGCTCTACCGTGTACAAGTTTTAAAAATTTATAAACACGATTTATCCGGTTCTCTATTTAACACATACGAGCAAGTATACTCGTCCGTGATAGTAAAGGTGGGTAAGTCGAGATCGTCCCAAGGGATTTGGTATTTGTATATAGTATAACAAGTTTTATAAAAAAAGGGCTGTCAATCCAATTTTTGCGAAAATTCAAAAAGTAAATAGAATCCAATCAATCAAAAACATATACTTGTGTGTAATACCTTAACCAATTGCATAGAGTATTGTACAAAGTTTTGTGTAACTTGTAATGATGTACAATTTTATATGAATGATTAACAATCAATGGGTTATATCATGAAAAATCATTACTAAGAATTCAATCTCCTAGTTAACTGCTTTCGGCCTCGTTAACTATTATGCCAATTCTATTAAACACTAGTTGTTTGAAAAGCAATTCTTATCTTATAAATTCCTACGAATCCTTTCGGCCTTTTCTCGTGATGAAATCATTTCGAATCTATTTTAATGAGTAAATATGATGCTCGTCACACAACATATCCCATACTAATTCGTGCACTAACGTTTTGGAATAAAAACATAAAGAAAATCCTTTCAGCCTTTTTATTCTTTAAAATGATTTTACCAACAAATTAAGCAAGATTAGATATTATTCCAACAAATTCATAAAATAAGAAATGTTTTCCTGCATCACTTTTTAAAATAAGAATACTCCAACAATAGTTACATCATACACACAAGTATACCAAAAATTACTCAATAACAATCATAATCAAACACAAGTAACAAACAATACTTTCATTAAACTCAAATTAAAAGTAGTTCATTGTAAATAAACAAGATATACCAAGTTTTAGAATTACAAGAACTAGAATAGTGGAACTATAGCAACCACACTCCTCCAATTACCTACTATGACAAGTAAACAACTCCAAACTTGAACCAAACTATTGAGACTTTAACTCAAAGTTTCCTGGATGTTTTTACAGCACTTTTAGACTTTCGGGCAATAATAATAAGATAGTAACGACTTTGGTGTAAGCCTTTTACTAATTTTGGGGTGTCACACTTAGCATACATGCATAGGATTCATTATATAGTGTAAGAACACTTATTCTTCAAGCCAAAAACGTCCCTCCAGAGTTAATATCAAGAAATGATTGGACTCCAATGATTAATGGAAAGTAAAGCCTTCATTTAATGCAAAACTAGTAACTGCATCTCTTCCCATCCGATCGGATCACTGACCATCCGATCGGTTGCTCACTTTGGCACATCCCAACCGAATCGGTTGCAGGTTGCATCCGATCGGTTGGACCCGTCCTGTACTCGCATTTTTTTACTTTTCCTTGACTTTTCTTGTTGCATGCTTTATCCTTTATTTAAGTGCTGATTTCTTCCATAGAACTTGATATTTTCTTGATATATGAACATAGAAATCTTGACACTATCAAATCCTTGAGTCCTTGTGTGGTTTCTCTCTTGTCTCCATCTCGAGAATCTTCCAAATGTGCATAATCATTCCAATTCCTCGTCTTTTCATCATCTTTTCCTGTACTTGGCTACATTTACTTGCATATACACTTTTTCATGATTAAGTAACAAATACCTACAAATATAACCAAATATGATGCACAAAACTAATGATAACGCAACTAAAAACATGCTCATTCTGAGCATTATCAACCCCACACTTGAGTTTTGCTCACCCTCGAGCAAGTCTAGCATTTAGAAAAATGATTTCAATGGTATCATTATCGTGATTCCAAAAATCTAACAACCATCCCGAAGGAACAATTGTTAATTTGTATTTTAATGTGAAAAATTCTTAAAACATAAACAAGTTAATATCGAGCTTGATAACATAACTAAGCACCTCACGAAGAATTTTGAAATTTACTCAACACTCTAAGGAGATTAATTGGTAAACCACTCATTGCTCAGTCATGATTCATGTGTCTTACCATAAAATTGTACAAGTATCAAAACAACAAAATAAAACATCAAAGAGGTCTTTTATTCAGGTTTAGGGTGAAAGGTTACCGGCTGATGTTCAAATATTTCATACAAGAATATAATAGTTCGCTGGCTCGGATTTTTGACTAGCCAAACAACGGATGGTCACTACAGTGTACCTTGGTTCGCTGGCGCGTTATTTGCATAACGGATGGTCACCGAAATACGCACTAGATCGCTGGCGCGTCTTTCAACTATTCAAAAACCGGATGGTCACTACAGTATTAATGCATTACATATCTTTACAAAGCCATCACTTAATCCGAATGCTTGAAAGCTAACAACAAATAAAGTAATTTGGTAAAGGGTAGGGATAAGACATGGGAATTATTTATGACTGGTTACTACAAAAATGAAAAATAAGAATCAAGTCTAAATTCCGTTCCCAACTTTTTATACCACAAATGATTACTTTCCAAACTCCTTCAATCGTTATTCCACATCGCATACTCACTTATTTCCTCTTAGCTCATTGGTTAATTGATACTCATACATTATAGCTCATTGGCTATTCACTTTATTCACTTTTTTTTCTTCAAACAAACGAGACTTCCTCGTCACCCCCACACTTTGGATGAGCACACGCTACAGAAACTACAAATAAGAGTAGCGACCTCCTTCTTCGTTGAAACAATACATACACATATCAAAGTGTGGCCAACGTTTAATCATCAAAAAATAAATAGTTTTCGAACTTCGAATGAACTTGATTCGGGTAAGGCTAAGGTGTAAAGTGTAAAATGTTTTTGTATTTTTCTGGATTTAATCAAAAGAAAAGATAGGCTCAGAATGTGTAACTAAGGGTATTTAGCGTAAGAGATTAACGCTAACAAATGGGTTCCAAATACGAGGATAACTAACCGATCTGGTCAGCAAAAATATTTCTGTAAACGGATGGCCATTTGGTGTAAATCCTAAGTTGCCTCTTATTATTTGAATATATTTTATCACTCGAAAGTGATTTTAACCGTAATGCATAACAAGTAAAAGTTCTAGAAAATCAACATAATCACCGGCACACTCATAACGAAATATATAGCATACAAATACTTTATACAAAAAAGGCTCAAATCCTCACAATTTAAGGTAGGTTATAACATGTTCTAGTAAATGTTATCGAATCCAGAATGAATTAGCTCTCATAACTTGATTAAGTTCCAAAAATTTTCAAATAGCCTCATTTTTACCATTGAATCAACCTAGTTCTTTAAACTGTATGAATTATGTGAGAAAACAACTAGAAAATAAAGGGCGAACGAATTCTAGTTACTCGAATCCAAAGTTCTACTAAACATAAAAAAAAATAATTAAACCATTTTTCCTATTTTCTTCCCTCCCCCACACTTAAGTTTTGCATTGTCCTCAATGTAATAAAAATGAACTTCAAAGTAAAGGAAATGGGAAAAATTTAGTTAAAAAGGTACTACCAGGGTAGATACGCATACGCATATTTGATCATAAATAAGCAAATGAGTTCTCCAACTCCAAATATTGATCAACAATAAGCTTCTGGTAATTCACCCCTGCAAAAACTGCAAAAATATACGAAACAAAACAAACAAACAAACAAAATACTAAAACAAACAAAATAATTAAAAACAAACCATAGTTAATTAATCCTAAAGAAAAGAAAATTAAGAAAGTAGAAATAGAAATAGTTCGACACACATAATTGTTTTTAAAACACAAACCATCATAATCAAATCTCGATGATCACTCATCATTGTCATCCATACTGTCAGGAGTATGGATTCTCTCATCTTCACTTTCCTCGTCCTCCTCGTCAACTTCAACCCTGCGCTTCTTCTTTCCAACTCCAGATGATGATCCACCCACATCGTAACTTGAACCTCAAACATTGGGAACTCTACCATACACTGATACTAGTTCGGGAAAAGGTGCATACCCAGGATATGGGTAAGGATACGGGCCAGGATAGGGATCATACGAAAATGGGTATGGTGTAACATTTGGTGGGTTGTAGGGTGGTACCGCATAATTGGCCTCTCGTGCCAAGTGTTGGAGCATCGACATTGAATAATCATAATTGTAATTGTTCCTCATCATCATCGAATCTCTCCAAACATCCCTACGCTCAATATCATTTAACTCACGGTTCCAATCTCCCCATCCCGAGTCAAAACTACTCGGTGCATGTCCATAAACATTTCCCATTGGTGGTGGTGGTGGTTGAGGTGCGGCAATTGCCGGCTCAGTCCAAGCTCCCAATGTCATGTTCCTCCTATCCAACGCTTTCCCAAAACTCTTATCATCCCAAGTCTCACTCTCAATCAGACCCGAACACTTAACCAACTCTTCATCCTCAAAATATCCTAAGTTCCTTGCCAACACGGTTACATAATGACCTCCACAAACATCACTCTTCTCTTTAATCCCCGGTGCTCTCCTCGAAAGATATTCGGCTATAATCCAAGCCGCATTACCATTCTTATCCTCCTTTAGCAATTTCATCACCCATAATTCGGGTTGATTACACTTATCCCTACTACCCGTCCTGTGCAAAACTCCCCAAGCTATCAACTTTTGCAAAATCTTCATCAAAGGGTTCCTTAGCTTGGATGAATTTCTCCTTGAACACCCTGGATCACCAACTCGATTCCAATATGCCGGAATACCATCATAGTCATTATGATACCTCACTAAGCTCACAAAATGAGCTTCAAACAACCTATGTTCAACCTCATGTTGCTCATACAAACCAAGAGCAACCGCAAAACCCAGTAAGGTATATGCATTCTCCTTCCCGCATAACCTAAACCAAATACAAGTCTCCTTCACAAGATCAACAACTTTCCTTTCAAAATAGAAGGTTGAAAAGAATTCCAAACACCATTATCTATACACATCTTCATAGATACTAAAAGCTCTTTCCCATGAAAAATCTTCAAAAGTGTCCCCATCACCAGTATACACATAAATCATCTTCATCATCTCCCTCAACTGATTTTCACATTCATATTCCGTGAACAAATCCCAATTAATCAAACGCGATTTGGCAATAGACCTAACCTGTAACTTTGAAAGGCGCTCACGATAAGCATGCTTTTCTTCCTTTTTCAACTTACTGAATTTGAGATTCTCATTGCACTCCGGTTGAACATTATAGGTAACCTTACTCTTTGCATTCCTTTGAACATACTTAGTCACAATCGGGTTAACTCGAACACGCGATGAACTTGAAGAACCTACAACATTACTCTGTAGAAAACACAAATATATGTTAGTATAAGAGTATAAGAACCAACGCTACATGATTTAGAAGTCCAAAGAGCTCTTTTGAAAATTTTCATTTTTATTTTACCGAGCCCTTCAACCGATCGGTATTGGCCTCCATCCGATCGGATGGAGTAAAAGTCTACACCCAACCAATCGGTCACAACCCGCAACCGATTCGGTTGGGTTTTGCTGTAAAAGGCAAAAACTTTTATTGCGACTTCAATCGATCCCTATCAATTCCAACTCTCTCCTATCCTGCATTTGAACATTTATGATGATTTATACATCTCCAATTCGTCCCTATATCGATCGAAAACATCTCCACAAGATTTCTTAATCAATTCTAGAACACCCAAGAACACTAGCAAATCAAACTCTTCAATTAGTGTTCTAATCAACAATGCTCTATCCAAACATCACTAATTAACAAGCATATAACATCTGGGAATCATCAATTGCAACTTAATTCGATTCAAAGTTTTGACCCAATTCAATCCGAAAATTCAATCAATCAATTCTTCCTCAAAACTTAATCAATCAATCTAATTCTTTTTGCAATATATTCCTCTATCAATTACCCATCTATTCCTAAAATATTACATCTTAATTCAAAGTCTACCAAAAATACCCGAATCTTAACCTAATTCAATAAATTTGAATTAAACCTAATTAAACCAAATTGATGATGTTACTTACTTGTTTTTTAGCCATGGATGATCTGTAAACACTCCTGCAACTTCTAATTAACTTCTTATGGTCAAATTTTATGGACCCAAATATGGTGGATTGTGCGTGTGTGGGTTTCTTGTGATTTTTTGAAATTGTGGGCTTATATATTTAACTCCATCCGATCAGCTTTATGATCCAACCGATTCGAATTAAGTTTTTGCAAAAATTCACTTTTCCTTTATAAATACAATTTGGTAAACTTGTAAAAGTAAACTCAAATGTATTTTTCCTTCAAAAATCCTTTTTTTTTGTATGTAAATGTTCCGCCACACTTAGTCTACCAAAATTTGTCCAAGTCTATGACTACTAACTCTAAACAAAACTAACACTAAAAATCTCAACTAAAAACATAAACTCCATAATCATAAAAACTTAATAAAAAGAAGTCTTAACATAAACCTTAAAACTTAAAACTTAAAATAACTTAAATGCAAACATTAAAATACTAAAATGCATAAAAATTAAAAGAAAACAAACAACTAGCACAAGTTTTGTGCTTTATTCTTCAACTTGTTTCACTTGATCTCCTTCATCCTTGAAAGTATTCATGCTTAAGGATATCTTCACTTTGAAATTTTCCAGACAATTTTTGGTTTGTCTTTTGTGTCTTAATCCTTCTTGCATGAATAGCTAGAAAGATGGAGAAAAGTCGCTAAATCAAGAGCTTATGCACAACGAAAGATTCTACCCATAATAAAAGACCTCGGGAAGATCATCAAAGATAAAGAATCAAGTTGCAAAGATTTTCGAGCTCAAGAAAAGATCAAGTGTTGATGAAATGAATGAGAAGTTACATGCAAAGTTTGCTATGAATTATGGCTTGCTTCCTCAACCAAAGGTTCAAGAAATACAACTAAGGCTTAAGTTCAACCCAAGGTTCAAAACTGCCATGCCAACCTTACTCCAAACCTTGGGCTGGAATCTGAACCTCAGGTTGAGATTTCAACCTTGGGTTGATGCAACTCCTGGCACACTTAATGACTACTTTTAATGATCTAACTCTTCATGTGTGTTGTCATTATACTTCATTTACTCCAAGTCCAGAATTTTATGACACTTTGTGCCCAAGAAATTTGCTTGTTGGACAAGGAGTAGCTATTCTATTAATTGGAGGCTTGGCCAAAGAAAGAGGAGACTACTACTACACACACAAGAATCATCAAATATTTTAATAATCAATTTACTCTCTCAAGAAGGCTACAAAAAAGAAAACGCAGGAAGAAGTTAGTTTACATTCATTATTCATCATTGTAATCATCAAAGGAATCATTGTTGATCACCTCATAATTGTTCCTAATTCTTGTAATCAGCATTACAACTTTTGTAAGACTTCTTAATCATGATTTCAAGTGATAAATTTTCTGTGGTTATTTCTTTGTACGCCATGAGTGGCTAAGTGCCTTGTGCACTTGCCTAGATGATGTTTGTTACATGAATGTTGATTGATTATGACACTATGGTTCTAATTCAATGAAAAGCTAATACTAAGATCGTGACCGAATCTAAACACACACCTTGTGTTAGATAGATACTTTGAATAATGTTAACTAGCATGCGGAATTTACTAGCAAACACTTAGAAGATTTTGTATGTTTATCAATGAATGGAACAGTGAACAAGAGACAACTAAGTAACTTCAGCGATTGAATATTATTGATTAATAATACGAGTACTCTTGCTAGTACTAGGGTTTACAACCTTGAATCTTAACAAAAATGATCTCCTATCTCGTATATAAACTTTTAACCTAGGCAATCCTTTTATAGACCAAGGATTCCTTTACAAGATAACTATCATCTATATTAATAAGATATATACAAAATCCTTTCTATGTTTATCTTCTATACGATTACAAAAATTTTAAGCAGTACAAACTTCCTAATATGAGCAGTACTAACTGACTTAGTACTGTCAGTCTTGTCTTCGATATCTTCAGCCGTACTAACTTATATACTAACAGTTCCAACTGTTAACCTTAATTCCTAAAAATCCTCCCCTAAACTTATGATTTCTGTGCAAATCACTAAGTTTCTTCAAATTAAGCTTCATCTCCTATGATGAGGGGGATTCTTCCAAACACCTACCATGTCAGTCTCTTGATTTGGGCTTTCCTTTGTTGAGCAATATCAAATATCTTCTTGATCAATGTATCTGCCATTACTGAGTCTTCTTCAACCTTCAATTTTTCTGATAGCATAGACATTAGAATTTCTCCTGTGAGTGGATATTCTTTCTCCACCAGCATGTAAATTTCCCATCCATCTTTTGAAGATACTTTGTGTACACCACATATATCAAAAAGTCTCCATGTAATGTGTCTGACTTGAGAATGATATCTCCATAAAGCTTCACCTCCATCTGGTTCATACATTCTCCTCAATTGAACCCATAGCTCTTTATCTTTGTCTTCAAGTGGATCTTTAATTCTGAATTTGTCTTGTACTAACTTTCACAATTGATTCAAATCTTCTCTATCAAAACCTTTGAGTAAATCTTCAAAAAGCTTGTACCTTTCAGTGATTCCACCTATTCTCATAATCTCCCATCCCTTCATTCTTCCTTCAGTAAATACTTCCCAGCCAATAATGGGATGTTTTGCTTGCAAAGGCTTGATGTTTGTGGATTCAAGGACTATTACCATCATGCTCTTGAGTTGTTCATCAGTCAAACCTTCAGCTTCCTTCTTTTGTTTCTTTGCTGCATTAGATTCTAACAACTCTGCATCTCTTTTCTTTCCTTTTGTGGCATCCCTTTTAATTGGTGTATTCAGACTTACATAAGCTTCATAATAAGCTTTTTCAATTTCAGCATTCGATTTTCCTTTAAAATAACATGTCTTCCAAAGAGCTTGATTCTTTAAATAACTCTTCATGAAACTGATCTGCTCTTTCTTTGTAGGCATCTTTGTCTTGTAACCACTCTTTTGCCTATCTCTAATCTTCTGCATAAGATCATTCCAAGCTACTTCTCTATTCTTTCTCAAAATAAACTCCTTGAGCTTTTCTGTCTTTGCTTCCACACTCAAGTCCTTATCTTTAATAATAAGCACTGCTTGAGCTCTCACAATCAAATCTGAATCTAACAAATATTTTATATGCTCATTGAATTGTTCTTGATCACCCTCTTTACTGGAAGCTACCTTTTCAAATCTTGTTTTCTCCATAAACTCAACTATATTGTGTTCATCATCCTCAGCCATCTTTCTTGCTAACTCTGCATCAAGATTTATCTGAGCTTGTTCATCTGCTTGATCTTTTTCATGTAGTTTCCTTGCAACTTCTTCATCAAACTCTATTTGTGCTTGAGTTCTTGGTTTCATTTTCTTGAGTCTTTCTTGTTTTTGTTTAGCTTCTTCAGGTGTCATTGGCTTCCTTCCTTTAGCTGCTCTTTTTCTTTCATATTCTTCATCAGCAGTACTTGAATGGGAACCAGCAGTTTGTACGATTTCTTGTTATGTTTCAACCGTTTGAACTGCTTCAGCCGTTTGAACTGTTTGTTGATTCTCAGCTGTTTCTTCAGTTTCTTGAACCTGTTCTTCTACATCCATAGTAGTTGCATCACCAGTATCCATACCAATCTGTTCACTAACACTTTCATCTTACCTCCCTTGAGTTTTTGATCCATCCCCCTTGCCTTTATCTGATTTCCTCCCCTCTTTGGGAGAATCACTACCATCATCATCTGTGTCATCTGAGTAGTCATCATCTGAAGAATCCTCATCCAATACAGCTTTAGCCCTTTTCCTCTTTAGATGATCTTCCAGCTTCTTCACCCTGAGAGTTAACCTTGTGTAGACTTTGGCAAAATTTTCCTTATGACTCTTAAGCTCCTCCTCCAAAGATTCTACTTTAGTTGTTAACTTGGTACATATAGCCATCAATTCAGTTTGTGTAGAGCTGCCCTCATCACTTCTAGCTGTGTGACCTGCTAGGAGAGGTGAATCATGGGGCAAGGATCCAGTTGCCCCTCTAGTTAGACTAGGTGTGGTCCTTCTCCTATAAGTGGTGAATATTGGGGGTGTTTAGGTTGTATCAGGAACTGGAATGGATGTGTGGTGGGGATCAGTTGAGTTGTCTGACCCTTCTCCCAATTCAGTTTGAAGCATCTCAGGAAATAGTGGTATAACAACTCCATTAAACAATCTACTAGCCATAGCCATATTCTGAAAAACCTTTTGTTGCAGGCTAGGTGTAGGAAAAATTTCTTTGTGTTGTTTAAGCAAATTCTTTTTCTTATTCAGAAAAGTTTGAACAAATCTTGGATACATAAGAAATTTTGTTTTGCTTTTAACATTTGCAGCCATACTCTCAAATATAAACTTTGAAAAGTTAAAAACCTTATTTGTTGATAGACAAATGAGAGCAATAGCAATATTGCTAATGAATTGCTCCCATGCTGTCCTTTTGGGACTTAAGCAATGTAAGAGAGTATGTATCAAAAATCTCCATTGTGGGGAGAAACATCCCTTTTGAAAAGTGAGTTTTTGATTGGATGTATCATACCCCATTTTGGCAAGTTCTTACCAAATCTCAGTGTTCAGCATATTGATAATACCATCTGAATCTTTTAACTTAAGATGTCTCCTAAGTATTTATTTGGTAAGAACAAAAGATATGCCATCCACTTTGGAACGGATTTCTATGTCTCCATCCTCACTAGTCAAGACAGTTGCAGTCTGCCAGAACTGCGTGATGTGAGAGACATATAAAGTAGGTGAGACAGTTAGAGCATACAGTATGTGAGAGTGGTTGAGGAAATCCACAATCTCATAAAATTTCGTTCCGTCTCCTTCCTCTGTTTTCTCTAGAAAAGCGACCTGGTTGTGCGTCTTGACAAAATCCAAATTAGCCATAATTTCTCAGTAAAAATTGATTTAACAGTGGTGAATAGTAAGTAATTTTGGGTTAGAAGGTAGTAGATGAAAGTAAGATGAGATATTATTGAGAGAGTATTAGGGTTTCAATTGACCGACTTAAAGAATATTTTAACCTTTTATTTTAGGATGAGATTATAATAAGATAAAAGTTAAAATATCTTGATGAGGATCCCTTGAAAACCGAAACTAAATCAGTGAAAATTGCAACAAACTCCCAACGGCTAGTTTTTAACCGAAAATTAATTACTGACACAACAGTTATAACGGCTAGTTGAGCAGTACTAAGTTTACACTAGTAGTATAAACTTTGCAGTAACAGTACTAACTTGTTATCAAAATTTTCAAAGAACAGTATGAACTTAAAAGAATTTCAAAACATTATTGCACATATATAGTTTTTAGCAAACTATCAGCTATCAACGGATTTGATATGTCTTTACCAATAGCCGTTTGCTTTGGACTAGCCAACTCTTCACAGTTAGATATGGTGAGCTGATGACCATACAATTTTTGGTAAATTGTCAACCATTAACGGATTTGATTAGTCTTTACCAGAAACCGTTTGCTCTGGACTTGTTGGTTCTTATGTTGGTTAGACATGGTGAACCAATTACCATTTATTGTGTGCACAGATCACACACTGAGCTTCCAAATCACCATATAATCCAAAACATAAAGCATATAATTCCTTGGTGCTTATCATCCATACCTGCAAGTGTTAGTCCAAAAATAGAAAACCGAGTGCAAAGTACTTGTCTCATAATCATACAAGCACATGACTAACATTGCACATAAAAAGAACAATTAATTCCTTTGAGGTACCCAAGCCATTACAGACTTAGGTTTTCCTCTAGCATTTATATAATTAAACCTTTTTAAACTGTTGGAGTACCATTTGATTAAAGAGGTCTCCAAACCCAACATGCTGATGCATTTACACCATTACCATTATGTCCCTTAGCAGTGTTTTTAAAACTACCAGTATTGACTGCTTGCCTAGCAGTATGAACTGCTGGGTTCACAATTTCAACTTTAGGCTTCCAAACTTGTTTAGTTACCATTGCCATGTTCTAAAAGGGTCTCTTAACAGTTTTTGGTGCTGATGTGAAAAGAGTTTTTGCACCTTGAACTGTTGGTCTTGGGTAAAAAGGTCTATTTGGTCTGACAGTATAAACTGCTGGTCTAGTAGTTTGAACTGGTCTTTGGCCAGACTTCAAAAGAACTGATATGGGTATCATCTTATCATTCCTAGGGAAAGTTTGAGGTCTTTCTAAGCTCATCCATTGTTTTGTATACCCAATTACCCATTTATTGCAAAAGGCTGCAAGATGGTCAAAGCTACCACAAGAGTAACAAGCTTTCCTATAACAAACAAAATCATCACCTAGTTGGTGAGATTTGAGGCCATTCCAATTCCCTTGGTTACCTCTGGGCTTGCTTGTGGTTCTATACATTTCTGCATACTTTTCTGTTGGTCTAAAAGGTTTTGCATTAGATCTAGGCCTAACAGTCTCAGTTTTAACCACCTTGGGAATTTTTGATTCCTCTACCTTAACACTAACAGGCTTAACCACAGCCTGATCATCCTCATCTTCAGAAGTCCAGTCCTCTATGGTTGGAACATCTGAGTCCTTAGCTGAGGACACCTTATCCTCAGAAAGTGAGGCATCATTTGCACTTTCAAAACTTACTCCTACAGGCTTTTCAACTATCTCATTCTCCTTAGGTTTAGGTCCATATTTAAGCTCAGGTAGTTGAAATTCTTTCAACCCTGTATGTTCTAGGTCTATACCAGGGGGTGTTGGAATTCCTCTATAAGGAGGTGGAACAGCTTTATATCCTAGGCCTGACTTAGCTTTATTAAGGATTTGACACTCAGTTATCTTATTGACACCCTTAGTTGCAAATTCTAATGTGTCAACAGTTGCTTGAATGTTTTGATTAGCTTTCTTAACCTGATCAAGTTCATGTTTCAACACACTAATTTCAATATCTCTAAACATTAAGTCTCTCTTAAGGACAGCTACAGTATCACTAAAAGTAGACTCATTTTCTTTATAATGAACTATCTGTTCTTCTAATACACCTAAAGCTCTTTTATGATTAGCTAAATTAAAACTGGTCTGATTTAGCTCTAATCTCTGTTCATCATATCTTTTCCTAAGAGTTTCTAATTCTTTTAATGCATCACATGATTTTGAACATTTAGAAACTTGTACCTCAGAATCTGAGAAAGCCATGAGAGCAATTTCTGTAGAAGCTGCTTCCTCCTCTGTAATGTAACTCCAGTCACACCCTGAGCTATCAATGGCAACCATGGCTTTTGAGCTTGAGTCAGTAACCTCCACAATCCTAGACTTTCCTTCATGCCCCTTATTCCTTGAGTCCTGCTATCTGGGCTTCCTACACTCTCTTGAAAAATGACCCATCTTGTGGCAATTGTAGCACTCAATCTTAGATTTGTCATACCCTACAACATCATTGCTGTTTATGACAATCTTCTTGCCAGTCTTCTTCAAGAATCTCTTAGCCCTCATGCTAAGAAGAGAGAGCTGCCACTTGACATCCATCTCTTCAATATCATCTTCATCTATCTCTTGAAGATCTCCATGAGTCAACATAGTACCATTGTGCTGTGTAGTAAGGAAAGCACAATAGGTATTCTCATCCAGAAGTCCATTAATACTGCTTGAGGTATTAGCCGTACCAATATTAGCACTAGCAGTACCAACTGATCCAGCAACTTGCACTTCATCTACTTGGCTTGAGGTACTGGGAGTTGACACAAAGGCCAAATTCCCAGAGCTTGAACTTGAGCTTGATCCAGCAGACTTCTTCACATCATGTTCTACAATTTTAAAGTTGCTATAGAGATCCATCAGACTCATAGTATCTATGTCTGGCTTGTTCTTCCAGACAACTACATGCATAGCCCATTCTGATGGTAGACTCCTTAGGAATTTTGAGTTGAGATCTTCCTGAGGCATCTCAATTCCTAGAACAGCAAGTTGACTCACTAACTTTTGAAGCCTGTTAAAAATATGGGCCAGAGACTCATTACTTGTTGCTGAGAAGTTCTCAAACTGTTGCTTGAGAAGAGTCTTTTGAGTTTTCTTGGTGGCATCATTCCCACAATATCTTGCAACAATAGCTTCAAAGAGAGACTTAGCACACTTGTACTTGCTAAAGTTCAGTAATTGATCATTAGGTATAGTAAGCAATAGCAAGCTTCTTGCTTTCAGATCATTCTTGTGCTGTGCCTTCTCTTCATTAGTCACTGGCTTGGTCTGCACCTTTGTCTCAGTCTTACATTCAACTACAGTTGTAGTGGTTGTGGGTTTAAACGAATTGCCTTCTTCTATAATCTCCCAGAGTGTGTAATCCTGCACTTGAAAGAATTGCTCAATTCTTAACCTCCACATATCAAACTCATTGGGTTTAAGCATTGGAAGCTTAGCAGCAAATGTTGGTTTGAGTTGTTGTCTCCATCTCCATCTTCTTGAAAAGTGTTCTTCTGGATCTTCTAAATGAAAGTATCAGGAACCTCTATCTGATACCACTTGACCGGATCTAAACACACACCTTGTGTTAGATAGATATTTTGAATAATGTTAACTAGCACGCGGAATTTACTAGCAAACACTTAGAAGATTTTGTATGTTTATCAATGAATGGAACAGTGAACAAGAGACAACTAAGTAACTTCAACGATTCAATATTATTGATTAATAATACGAGTACTCTTGCTAGTACTAGGGTTTACAACCTTGAATCTTAACAAAAACGATCTCTTATCTCGTATATAAACTTTTAACCTAGGCAATCCTTTTATAGACCAAGGATTTCTTTACAAGATAACTATCATCTATATTAATAAGATATATACAAAATCCTTTCTATGTTTATCTTCTATACGATTACAAAAATTATAAGCAGTACAAACTTCCTAATATGAGCAGTACTAACTGACTTAGTACTGTCAGTCTTGTCTTCAATATCTTCAGCCGTACTAACTTATATACTAACAGTTCCAACTGTTAACTTTAATTCCTAACAGATCGAATTGTGCTTTCAAAGTTTTCATAAACAAAAGAGTTATCAATTTTGGTTGATTCTTAATGGTGTAATAGGTCGAAAGAGACATTGTTATTTAATCAATTGTAAACCTTTGTCTATGAAGGTGTTACCTTATGTATTGACCATTTCATATGTAACTTGGTTAAACTTAGAAAACTAAAAGTGTAGTTGTCAATTACTTGTGAAACGATAGCGAATCAAGTGATTGGATTGTATTAGTCTTGTTTGATCAAAACTTGATATTGTGTTAGTCTTGTTTGATCAAAACTTGATATTGTTTTTGTCATCTTAAAATCTTGACGACGATTGAAAGTGTTGAAAACAAGAGGATTAGTACACCAACTAATCAAATTAGAACACCATCTAATTTATTGATCATAATCGATTTGAACCATTGTCATAATCATATCAAAGGAATTGTGCGAACTAGTCTAGGCAAGTGTAGTTTTAATATATTGAATTTACATCATCATCATTATTTGCTTGCAATTAGAATCATTGATAAAGCTCGATTTTATATTCAACTCACGTTACATAAAAACTAAAAAAATCCTTGTGAACGACCTCGGCTTACCATATCACCTCTTGCTACACACGGACGAGTATACTTGCTCGTATGTGTTTTGTTTGAATCATTTGTAAATCGTGTTTATAAATTTAAAACTTGCACTCTCACGGACACATCAAGTTTTTGGCGCCGCTGCCGGGGATTTGATCACATTTTTGTGAGTTTTTGTTTATAATTTTTGTGCTTTGTTCTTGTTCCTAAGTTTGTCCTTTAAAAGTTCTTTTGATTTTTCACCCAGGAAATCGCAGTTCAACTTGAACCAAGCGGTTCAAAACCTTCTGTGACCCCTAAACCAATCCAGCCGCCGGTTCAACTTTCAGCCGAACCGGTTCACCAGGTTCTAACCCACCGAGCCACCGGTTCACATTTGAACCGCCCCGGTTCACAACTTTCTGTCGACACTAGTTCAACCCAACCGCCCTGTTCAAATCTGAACCGACCGGTTCATTTGCTTCTGACCCAGTCCAACCGACCGGTTCATATTTCAGCCTGTCCGGTTCAAAGTTTATGTGACCCCGACCATTCCCAGCCGCCGGTTTAAAACCCAGCCGCCTCGGTTCAACACCTTCTGTGAACCAGTCTGAACCAAACCGCCGGGTTCAACCCCCAACCGCCAGTTGCTGTTCATAAAAAAAAAATAAAAAATAAATAAAAAAAATAATTTTCTTTTTAGCTTTTAATCTTTTTCAATTGGCTCGTTTTTCTCGTGTATGACCACTCGCTTTTCTAGCGAAGAATTAAGTTCACCATTGTCTAACCCCGAAATTTTATTTCGCAAAAAGAGAACCCCATTCGTTCCAAATAATCGAAGAATACCAAGAACCGTTAACCCACCATTTGATAATCTTTCCGAAGTTCATCCAATCGTTGATGTTTTTCTTGAATTACCATCTCCAATGGCCGACGATCGACCTATGTGGGACACCAATAGGGTTGTAGCTCATACACCCGAGGCCGCTACTGTTCTTGTTAATCTTGGAGATAACTTCACTATCAAAGGTCATCATTTTTCGATGATTAAAGACAATCAATTTGATGGTCAAGTTAGATCCGATCCACACAAACATATCACCGATTTTCTTGAAATTTTTGACATGTTTCGTTATGGAACTACCGATGCAAATGCAATCCACCTCAAGCTCTTTCCATTGTCTCTCACCGGAGAATCGAAAATTTGGTATAACGAATTAAGCCCCGGAGTGATCACAACTTGGAACCAAATGAGAGAAGCATTTGTTGGACGTTTCTTTCCACCGGCCATGTTTGATCATCTCTTAGGTGAAATTCGTAGTTTCACTCAAAAGGAAGGAGAAAATCTTGTCGAAGCTTGGCTTCGAATGAAAAACATGCTCTGAAGTTGTCATGGGCATGATTTGTCTTGTGGTAATATCATTCAAATCTTTTACCATGGCCTCGATGACACAACTCAAGGTATCCTTGATGCTGGAGGAATTTTCCTTTATAAGACCCCTAATGAAGCTTACACTTTACTGGAAGACCGTGTACTTTTTAAGCTCGATTGGTCTAAGGATTCCAAAACCAAACCTCAATGAAAAACCATTGCATTCGCCGAAGGAACGAATGAAAATTCCAAAATCATGGACATGATGAAAGATCTCACCACCAAAATCGATTCTAAATTCCAAAGTATCCAAAAAGAGATCAAAGATATGCGCGATGGATGCAACTATTGTGGTGGAAACCATTCATCATCCGAGTGTGATGACAAACCCATGGGAGGTCCCGAAGCCGAAGCCAATTATGTTTATGGAGGATATCGTGGAAACTACTACGGTAGAAATTCTAGAGATTGGCAAGATCGTCCACCGAGGGATGATAATCGTGACGACAACCATCCGACATCGTCTCGTGTCATCACAAACACCTGAAAAGAAAAATGAAGAATCTGAATTCGAAAAAACCATGCGTGAATTCGTGCATGCTCAAAAGCAAACGAATGAATTTATGAAAAATCAGTTCTTCATCCTCAAAACCAAAGTCGAACAAGGTCAAAAGAACCATCAAGCTTCTATCCAAGACCTTGAAACCAAATTTGGTCGTCTTTCTGATCAATTTGCTGCTAGACCATCGGGTACTTTGCCAAGCAATACTCAATCCAACCCGAAACCATCATCATCTGGATCTTATCGTCCACCTCAAACGAGAAATGAGCATGTAAATGCTGTGTACACTCGTAGTAGTCTATCTTATGATCCACCACCAAACCCAAACCAAACAACCACTATCATTCATGATGATAGTGAGGATGAAGCAGAGGAAGAACCAAAAGATAACAAACCAATTTCTACACCAGTCATTAAATCCACTCCACAGCTCTAAACATATAAACCAAGAATTCCATATCCTCAATGTTTAAGGAAAGAAAAGATAGAAGAACAATATGGCAAGTTCATTGAATTAATCAAAGAAGTTAGGATCAACGTTCCTCTTGTTGATATCCTGGCTGGAATGCCCAATTATGGGAAGTTTTTGAAAGAACTTGTGAGCAACAAAAGCAAAATGGAAAACATTTCTGCTACCTTATTGAATGAAGATTGCTCAGCCATTGTTGAAAACAAACTACCAAAAAAACTCGGTGATCCTGGAAGTTTTCTCATCCCATGTACTTTGGTAAATTCAATCACTTGTGATGCTTTAGCCGATCTCGGTGCAAGTATCAATCTTATGCCATACACATTGTATGCGAAGCTTTCGATCGATACCTTGAAACCCATAAGAATGAGTATACATTTAGCAAATCATACTATCCAATATCCTGTTGGAGTAGCTGAAAACATGTTTGTTCAATTTGGGCAATTCATTTTTCCCGTTGATTTTGTGATCCTCAAGATGGAGGAAGATAGCAAAGTTCCATTGATCTTAGGAATACCTTTCCCAAAAACCGCCGATGCTATCATTCAAGTCAAAAACAAAGAACTCAATCTTGGAGTTGGAGATGAAAGAATCTCTTTTCAAATTAATCAAGCCATGAAATATTCTCATGCGAATGATGACACTTGTTATAGCATTAATGTTATTGATGAAATTATAGAGGAAACATTCGATGAGTTGCTTGATGAAAGAATTAAGACTCATAAAACATCTGGACAAATAAGTGATGAAGATCTCGACAGAGAATTCACTGAATTTATGCAGATAAACACCGAAGAAATTTCTGAGGAAGAAATAACCAACTTTGAGGAGTTGGAATTCAATGATGAAATGAGAATCAAAACCTCAATTGAAGATCCGCCAGTTGATTTCGTCTTGAAACCTCTTCCCGATCATCTAGAATATGCATTCTTGGAAGAAAAATCTCTTCTTCCGGTTTTAATATCTTCAGCACTCAAACCCGATGAAAAAGAACTTCTTGTTTCTATGCTCAGAAATCATAAAGAAGCTTTCGCTTGGAAAACTTCTGACATTCGTGGAATAAGTCCAAATTTTTGCAAACACAGAATTAATTTCTAAAACGATTCCAAACCCGTTGTTCAAAGACAACGAAGACTCAACCCAAACATGAAGGAAGTTGTTAAGAAGGAAATAATCAAACTTCTTGATGCTGGTATTATTTACCCCATTGAGGATAGTTCATGGGTGAGTCCTGTTCACTGTGTTCCTAAGAAAGGAGGAACAACCATTGTAACTAATGAACGTAATGAAATTGTTCCTACCAGAACCTTAACTGGTTGGCAAGTGTGCATTGATTATCACATATTAAATGACGCCACCAGGAATGATCATTTTCCTTTGCCGTTCATGGATCAAATGTTGGAAAGACTTGCGGGGAATAAATTCTTTTGTTTTCTCGATGGTTTTTTCGGTTATTTCCAAATTCTAATTGATCCAGCTAATCAAGAAAAGACCACATTCACGCGTCCTTTTGGCACATATGCGTATAGTCGTAACCTTTTGATCTTTGTAACGCACTAGCAACATTTCAAAGGTGCATGATTGCTATTTTTCAAGATATGCTTGAAACCTCCATGGAAGTTTTCATGGATGATTTCTCGGTATTTGGAGACTCATTCAAGTCATGCCTTTCCAATCTTGATAAAATGCTTGAAAGATGCAAAACCGCTAATCTCGTACTAAACTGGGTGAAATGTCACTTTATGGTGACAGAAGGCATAGTGCTTGGTCACAAGATTTCTAGCAAGGGAATCGAAGTTGATAAAGCAAAAATAGATGCTATTGCTAAATTACCACCCCTGACTAACGTCAAAGGTGTTAGGAGTTTCTTGTGGCATGCGGGATTCTATCGCAGATTCATCAAAGATTTTTCGAAAATATCTCATCCTATGACAAAGCTTCTCGAGAAAGATTCAATTTTTGATTTCAATGAAGAATGCATCAAGGCATTCGAAATGCTCAAAAAGAAGTTAACAGATGCACCGATTATGGTTTCACCAAATTGGTCGCTGCCCTTTGAACTTATGTGTGATGCAAGTGATTTTGCCGTTGGAGCAGTATTAGGACAATGCGATGGAAAACATTTTCGTCCCATTTACTTTGCTAGCAAAACCTTGAATAGTGCTAAAAAAAACTACACGGTCACTGAAAAAGAACTTTTGGCTGTAGTTTTTGCGTTTGACAAATTTCGTTCTTATCTTGTTTTGTCAAAGACAATTGTATTCACCGATCATTCAGCTCTTAAATATCTGTTTGCCAAACAAGATGCCAAACCACGTCTTATCCGATGGATTTTATTGCTTCAAGAATTTGACATAGGAATCCAAAATAAGAAAGGCGCGAAAAATGTTGCAGCAGACCATTTGTCTCGATTAGAAAATCCTAATTCAGATGAATTCGGTGAAGATGAGATTGATGATAATTTTTCTGATGAAACTCTTATGGGAATTGAAAATGAAGAAGTTCCATGGTTTGCAGACTTTGCAAATTATTTAGTCAGAGGAGTGTTACAAAAAGGTCTAACTCATACTCAGCGTAGTAAATTTTTCGCAGACTTAAAACACTATTTTTGGGATGAACCGTATCTATTTAAAATGTGTCCCGATGGGATAATTAGAAGATGCGTGTACGGTTCAGAGACCCGAAAAATTCTCGATGAATGTCATCACGGCCCAACTGGAGGACATTACGGTCCGTCCACAACAGCGAAAAAAGTCTTTGATGCGGGATTTTACTAGCCGACAATTTTTAAAGAAGCCCATACGCTTGTGCAGAATTATGATGCTTGCCAAAAGTCTGGTAGTCTTTCTCATAGAGACGAAATGCCACAAAAGTGCTTACAAGTTTCTCAAATCTTTGATATATGGGGAATTGACTTCATGGGTCCTTTTCCTAAATCTCATAAGTTCGAATACATCCTCGTTGCAATTGACTATGCTTCTAAATGGGCCGAAGCGGAAGCCTTACCCACAAATGATGCATGAGTGGTTGTAAATTTTCTGAAAAAGCTTTTCTCTCGATTCGGAATTCCAAAAGCTTTGAAAAGCGACAGGGGAACTCACTTCTGTAACCATCAAATGGAGAAAGCTATGAAACAATATGGAGTCCATCATCGTTTCACAATAGCATACCACCCTCAAACCAGTGGTCAAGTCAAAAACACTAATAGAGCTTTAAAAAAAATACTTGAAAAAAGGGTCAAGGATAATCCTTCCATTTGGTCAAGGAAACTCGATGATGCTCTATGGGCGTTTAGAACGGCATATAAAACACCAATTGGCACAACTCCGTATAGACTCGTATATGGAAAAACTTGTCATTTGCCGTTTGAAATTGAACACCGCGCATAATAGGCGTTGAGGCAATGTAACCCCGATCTCAAAATCACTGGATAAAAACGATTCTTGCAATTGCATGAACTCGATGAGTTAAGACTCCAAGCGTATGAGAATTCCAAATTGTACAAAGCTCGAACAAAAGCGTACCATGATAAGAAACTCAGAATCCGGAAAGAATTCAAAGCCGGAGACAAAGTACTTTTGTTCAATTCTAAGTACAAATTCAAAGCTCCTAAGCTAAGAACCAAATGGTATGGTCCATTCATGGTAAAACATGGTTTTCCATCCGGATATGTCGAGTTATATGACAAGCACGGTGGAAGTTTCATTGTTAATGGACATCGTATCAAGATTTATCATGATGAGGAGCAACTGAATAAAATGTCAAGTGAGGAAATTCCACTTGAACTAATCGATAAAACCAGAAAAGGAATAATGAAAGGAAATGTGGTTTATATTCCCAAGAAGTCGGGAAAGAATCCCAAACATAAACCACAAAAGTGAGGAAGATCGAGTCAGGCTGATGACTCGTTAATAAATTAAGCGCTTCTCGGGAGGCAACCCGTGTGTTTTTAATTGTTTGTTTATTTTTATGCCCCAATGGTTTCACCATAAGTGGGGGGCCTTGCAAATAAAAAAAAATCCAAAAATATTTTGCATTGTGTGTTTGTTTGTTTTGTATATGAAGATTACTGCAGGTTACAATGCTTGATCTCGAAGATGTGGAATCGTTCAATCTCAATATCTCATTTGGAGCTCGATCTAGATTCCAAGGCTCAGGCAGTATCATTTCTTTTATGTTCCATTTCCCTATTTTTATGGTTCATCGTTCTTTACATTGGGGACAATGTCAAACTTAAGTGTGGGGGAGGGGGGGGGGGAGGAAATAGGAAAATGAAACTGGATTTTAATTTTTCTATATTTTTTAGCCTAGTTTTAAATTGTTTGCCCTTATGATCTAAGTTGTTTTCGCACATTTAGGATAATTTATATTAGAATAACTAGATCAATCCACTGATAAAACATGTAATTTTTGAAAATTCGAGATGTGTCCTGATTGACATTGCAATCTATTTTGGGATCGATAACATTGCTAGCACAATTATAGCCCATTCCACCAAAAATTATGAGGATTTGAGCCTATTCTTATAGCATACATCTTTTATGCTTGATCTTTTTGCTATGAGTGTGCCGGTGATTTTATTTATTCTATAACTTTTACTTGCAAATCATTACCAGACCGCAGTGAGATCACATTTGTGTGATGAAAGTTTATTCGTGTGATAAGAGGCAACAATAGGATTCAACCAAATAGCCTTCATTTTACATCTAATGGTATAATAGCTAGCCACATCGGTTAGTTAACCACCCATATTGACTCATTTGTTAGCACTCAATTTTAGTGCTAGATACCATTAGTACACCCTTTGAGCCATTCTTTTCTTTTGTTACACCAGAAAAATACAAAAATATTTTACACTTTTAGCCTTAACCTTACCCATAGTCAAGTCTTGGTTGGTTACTAGCTACTTGGAAAGATGGTTGTTATGTGGGAAATCCTTGAACTTTGGAGAAAGTTGCAAATTCTATGTTAATCTCATAGAAGATCTATTGGAATTATGATCGATGGCCGAAACATATGGTCAAATGATTAAAAAAAAGTAATATAATAAGTCATCGCAATTGTATGGTGACAAGAATAGCCAATGAGCTATGAAAGTATGATATCGATCAAGGATGAATTCTCAAGTTCATGTGAAAGAGGTTGACGTAGCTAGTAGCAATTGGTTGTAGACTTTGACTATTTGTAAAGTTTCTTTTACACCTCTCATAAGTATATCCCATGCCTTATCCCTACCTTTTTAATTTTGTGAAGATATCAATTGTGCGAATATTCTAGTGACCATCCGGTTCTTGAGTGAATCAAGAATTCGCGCTAGCGATCTAGTATGTTTTTACAAGAGATATCTGAACATAAACCCCATATTACCCCTTAACCCGAATGAAAGTCCTCTTAGATGTTTACACTTGGTGCTTACACCACGTCGGTGGAGTTTTGTTTCTTGTACAAGCCTATGGTAATAAACGGATCATGACTGAGCAAAAGGAGTGTGATTTTCTTATATACTCCACCACCAAAAACATATGAGTGTTGAGTGAATTATACTTCATTCCTTTTTCGTGAGGTGTTTTAACATTTTATCAAGCAAGAGAATCATTAAGGTATTGTCAAACATCTCAACTTTTCACTTATAAAGCTTAAAAAGATGGATCTTATCTTGTACTTGTACTTGATGGATTTGCATCTCATTTTTAGAATCATTCACATTTATATCATGTGGATTTATTTTTAGAAGCTAGATTTGCATGAGGGCAAGCAAAGTGTAAGTGTGGGGGGATTTGATAACGCTCATTTTTTACATGTTTTAGTCGCCTTATTTCTATGTTTGTGCATTGTATTTGGTTGTGTTTGTGAACATTTTATGCTCAAAAGGTATAAAAGATGTATTCAGGTTCAGGTACAATCAAGTCCAAGGGAATAGCTAGAAAGATGGAGAAAAGTCGCTAAATCAAGAGCTTATGCACAACGAAAGATTCTACCCATAATAAAAGACCTCGAGAAGATCATCAAAGATAAAGAATCAAGTTGAAAAGATTTTCGAGCTCAAGAAAAGATCAAGTGTTGATGAAATGAATGAGAAGTTACATGCAAAGTTTGCTATGAATTATGGCTTGCTTCCTCAACCAAAGGTTCAAGAAATACAACTAAGGCTTAAGTTCAACCCAAGGTTCAAAACTGCCATGCCAACCTTACTCCAAACCTTGGGCTGGAATCTGGACCTCAGGTTGAGACTTCAACCTTGGGTTGATGCAACTCCTGGCACACTTAATGACTACTTTTAATGATCTAACTCTTCATGTGGGTTGTCATTATACTTCATTTACCCTAAGTCCAGAATTTTATGACACTTTGTGCCAAAGAAATTTGCCTGTTGGCCAAGGAGTAGCTATTCTATTAATTGGAGGCTTGGCCAAAGAGAGAGGAGACTACTACTACACACACAAGAATCATCAAACATTCTAATAATCAATTTACTCTCTCAAGAAGACTACAAAGAAGAAAACGCAGGAAGAAGTTGACTTACATTCATTATCCATCATTGTAATCATCAAAGGAATCATTGTTGATCATCTCATAATTGTTCCTAACTCTTGTAATCATCATTACAACTTTTGTAAGACTCTTCAATCATGTTTTCAAGTGATATTATTTCTGTGATTATTTCTTTGTTTGCCATGAGCGGCTAAGTGCCTTGTGCACTTGCCTAGATGTTTGTTACATGAATGTTGATTGATTATGACACTATGGTTCTAATTCAATGAAAAGCTAATACTAAGATCGAATTGTGCTTTCAAAGTTTTCATAAACAAAAGAGTTATCAAGTCTGGTTGATTATTAATGGTGTAATAGGTCGAAAGAGACATTGTTATTTAATCAATTGTAAACCTTTGTCTATGAAGGTGTTACCTTATGTATTGACCATTTCATATGTAACTTGGTTAAACTTAGAAAACTAAAAGTGTAGTTGTCAATTACTTGTGAAATGATAGCGAATCAAGTGATTGAATTATGTTAGTCTTCTTTGATCAAAACTTAATATTGTTTTTGTCATCTTAAAATCTTGACGAGGATTGAAAGTGTTGAAAGCAAGAGGATTAGTACACCAACTAATCAGATTAGAACACCATCTAATTTATTGATCATAATCGATTTGAACCATTGTCATAATCATATCAAAGGAATTGTGCGAACTAGTTTAGCCAAGTGTAGTTTTAATATATTGAATTTACATCATCATCATTATTTGCTTGCTATTAGAATCATTGATAAAGCTCGATTTTATATTCAACTCACGTTACATAAAAACTAAACAATTCCTTGTGAATGACCTCGGCTTACCATATCACCTCTTGCTACACACGGACGAGTATACTTGCTCGTATATGTTTCGTTTGAATCATTGGTAAATCGTGTTTATAAATTTAAAACTTGCACTCCCAAGGACACATCAGAGCTCTCTCCATTTCATCTTCGATATCAAAGAAACTAGGATTAACCGGCCCATATTTAGGCCTACCATCCTCATCTCTTCCTATTTCAAAACATCCCAAGTATTCTTCCTCATTATCTTTCTCATGAACTTCCTTTACCACTTTCCCTCTAGGTTTTGGGTAGTAAGTGTGTTTCAAAATCCCATCATCAATAGTCATCATACCACGGCCCATGTCTATTATAGCCCTGCATGTTCTTAAAAATGGTGTACCTAACAAAAGTGGTAATTCTTTGTCTACCGGTATGTTAAGTACTAAAAAGTCGGCTAAAAAGGCTTGGTACCCTATTTGAAATCCAACATTTTCACTTCACCCATTGCTTTTGCTTGAGAATTGTCGGCCATAGTGAGATTATATTGATTAGGTTGAGGGTTACTAAGTCCTAACCTTTTGTACAACGGATATGGCATAACACTCACACTTGACCCGGTATCGGCCAATGCATACATCGGAGTTGTTCCATTTACCTTGATTGGTAAAACAAAATGCCCCGGATCACTCATTTTCTTAGGTAATCCATTCTCCACAATTCTTTCTCTCTCAAACCTCTTCAAATTTTTGTCCTCTAACCTAGATCTAGTCATCATAACTACATCCAATTTCTTATGGTATGTCATATAGTTATTCAACACTTCAATAACTGGTTTCTTCTCCATAAGTTCATGAAATTTCATCTCCAAATTCTCCAAGATAGCTTCCTTTTGTTCTTGAGTCAAAGGTTTAACGGTTTGTGGTGATTTAGGTGGTGAATTAGATGATGATGATGATGATGATGAATTATCATTCTTTGGGGTGGAGGGTTGGGTTAATTTGTTGAGAGGTGCTTTCTTCCTACTAGCCTTTCCCATTTTAACAAGTTCTTCCTTCCCTTCCTTGACTTCTTCCATTCCTTCACATAATTCCGCAAGCATAACATCTACTTCCTTCTCTTCTTGGTGATATCGATCCTCATTTCATCAAGTGCAAAATCAAGCTTACACTTAGTTGTAACAAGAAAATCCCTTCCAAACACTACCTCCGGCTCATCGGTGTTTCCATAGTCTAGAACAACAAAATCAACCTTGAAAATATGACCGTGAATATTCACTTTCACATCTTTCACTTTTCTTCTTCCGTAATCTTCGTTATCAAGTCGAACAAACCCAAGTTTATCTAGCACATCTTCGGTAATATAATTGTCACCATACTCCATATTCAATTGAGCATCCCAAGCTTTGACTCCTTCCACACCACAAGGTGTAGCAAACCTCATGTGTGGTGCATCGAACTCCTTAGGAGGAGCTCTTGTGAACACAACAACCTTTTTCTTCTTTGGCAAACAAACTTGGTTCTCCCCAACTTCTTCTGCCTTTTCAGGATCCACCTTAACTTCTCCTAACATACTTTCCAAACGTTCCAAGGAATCACCCGAATCCTTTTCCAAATTTCTCAAGTACTCCGAAACTTCGCTCAAATTTTCCATCTTACTAAAGCAAATAATAACTATAACATAACCACAAACACAAAAATCCAAATCATTAGCATTAGGGTTAGTCATAATCGAAACATACTCAAAATGAAATTATATCAAGTAACCAACAAGTTCAAACACTCAAAACACTAAAACAACTAAAAATTGAAAAATTTTGAAAATTTTACCTATGCATCCATCCGATCGGTTTGCATATCCATACGATCGGATGGACAATTCGTAAAAAATTGCAACATGCCAACCGAATCGGATGCGGGCAACATCCGATCGGTTGGATCGAATAATATTAAAAATAATTTTTTTTTTTACTTTATTTTAACTTTAACGAAACTTAAATGAACTTTAATATTATAACTAAGAAATAACTACAATTAACTAGTTAGAAATGAAATGGTTAAACTAATAATTAATAATTTTAATTAAAATTAACTACCTACTCTAATAACTACTCTTTAAATACTCACCAAATAAATATAAAAACTCTTTAAGTACTCTATAACTACTAAATAAGTACATAAATTAAACTAGCAAGCAAATTAACTAAACCTTAAATAAACATAAATTAGCATAAAATGAAAATTAACTAAACTATTACAAATCATAACTTCTAAATAAGCAAATAAGCAATATTAGCAATCACTAAACATCTACTAACATAAAGCAATCATTAAATACTAAAGAAAACAAAAACAACTAAAATTTAAAATTTTTTACCGAGAGCTCCATCCGATCGGATGCAAATCCATCCGATCCGTTGGACCTAAAACTAAACTTTTTTTTTTAAGACGAATTTCTTAATCAAAAATTGATAAAACTACCAAATACAAACAAATCTATTCAAATAAAATCAAATCCCTGGCAGCGGCACCAAAAACTTGATATGCTCTACCGTGTACAAGTTTTAAAAATTTATAAACACGATTTATCCGGTTCTCTATTTAACACATACGAGCAAGTATACTCGTCTGTGATAGTAACGGTGGAAAAGTCGAGATCGTCCCAAAGGATTTGGTATTTGTATTTAGTATAACAAGTTTTTTAAAAAAGGGTTGTCAATCCAATTTATTCAAAAATTCAAAAAGTTAATAGAATTCAATCAATCAAAAACATATACTTGCGTGTAATTCCTTAACCAATTGCATAGAGTATTCTACAAAGTTTGGTGTAACTTGTAATGATGCACAATTTTATATGAATGATTAACAATCAATGGGTTATATCATGAAAAATCATTACTAAGAATTCAATCTCCTAGTTAACTCCTTTCGGCCTTATTAACTATTATGACAATTCTATTCAACACTAGTTGTTTGAAAAGCAATTCTTATCTTATAAATTTCTACGAATTCTTTCGGCCTTTTCTCGTGATGAAATCGTTTAAAATTCATTTTAATGAGTAAATATGATGCTTGTCACACAACATATCCCATACTAATTCGTGCACTAACGTTTTGGAATAAAAACATAAAGAAAATCCTTTCGGCCTTTTTATTCTTTAAAATGTTTTTACCAACAAATTAAGCAAGATTAGATATTATTCCAACAAACTCATAAAATAATAAATGTTTTCATGCATCATGTTGGGAATTATTAGAAGAACATTGGGAATTATTAGAAGAACAGACTTAAGTCTGCTGGAGTACTAATTAAGTCTGTTAGTATTAGTCAAGTCATAGTTAAGTCTGCCAGTACAATATTAAGTCTGGTAGACAGTTTTCATAGTTAAGTCTGGTCAGCTGTATTAGTTAAATCTGGTTATGTTATCCGAATAGTTAGTTAGCTATAAGTTAGGAAAGGATACGAATGAATTATGTAGAAACTAAGAACGTGCTAAAGATAGTTTCTTGGATCGTTTTGAGCCTTAGGGTTCAACAATAACACTGAAGATTAATGCACAGCGGAATAAGAACAAATCAATTGTTATTGACACAAAGTTTCTCTTTAATCACTCTCGACGCCTCAAATATTATTTGATCAGAATAATACGGTTACACTTAATCTTGTAACGGGAATCAAGAGATTCTTGAGGCGACTAACAACTCTAATCTAGTCTAGGCGTTTACAATTTACTATGCCCTAGACACACACACACACTTTTCTGTATTCTACATTATGAAAAACATAATAAAACTAAATCCCTTGATCTCTTTATATAGAGAGATATTAGGGTTACAAAGGATAAATACTAAAAATAAAATATCTTCGTAGTAATCTTCCATCTTTTTGAACTTTCATCTTTTGTCACTTTAAGCCCTCATGTTTCATTCTTTATGTTTTGTATCATCAAATCTATAAACCCAACAAATTAGTTATCTTATTAGAAGATATGTTTATCCTTTCACACGTATGATATATGTTTTGTATCATCAAATCTATAAACCCAACAAATTAGTTATCTTATTAGAAGAATCTATAAATATCAAACTCCCGATTCTGAAAAAGGAGTAGTATGATATATGGGCTATGGAGATGGAGCATTATCTAGAGTACATCGATAATGAGGTATGGAAAGTTATTCAAAATGGAAACTCCAAGAAGAGGGTTTCGGTTGGAAAGGATGGTGTTGTTAGGGTGCTTCCACCAGTCTCTGCTGCAGAGGTTCATGCTGTGGAAAAAGAGAGGAAGGCAAGAACTATCTTGCTGATGGTACTTCCCAAGGAGCACTTAAGAAGGTTTCATGGAATGGACGATGCTAAGGAGATATGGGAAGCTATCAGAACAAGGTTTGGGGGGAATGCTAACTCCAAGAAGATGCAGAAAGCTATTCTCAAACAACAGTTCGAAGCATTTACTGTAACTACTTCTGAAGGGTTGGAAAAGGGTTTTGACAGGTTCCAACATCTCCTCTCACAATTGGAAGCTCATGGTGCTGCTGTGTCCAATGAAGATGCAAATCACAAGTTTCTCAGATTCTTGCCAAAGGAATGGTCTAATCTGGCAATGAGCATGAGAATGAAAGATGAAATTGATACCCTGTCAATTGATGATCTGTACAATAACCTTCGAGTCTTTGAAAGTGACATTAAAGGTGTTTCAAAGGCATCTTCAAGTGCTGCTAATGTTGCTTTTGTTTCTCAAAGCAAGAGCAGTACTAACAAGGTTAATTCTGGTGGCTTTAGTTCTGGTGGTTATGAAACTTCTTCAAGCAACATGAGAGAAAAAGAAGTTCCTGCTGGCTTTGCTGATGAAGTTGTCTACTCACTCTTTGCTAAAAGGTCAGAAGAGAAGGACCTTATTGGTGAGGATCTGGAACAAATAAATGATGTAGACATTGAAGAGATGGATATAAAGTGGCAGATCGCAATGATTGCACTTAGAGTGAAGAAGTTCTACAAGCAGACTGGGAGGAATATCAGATTTGATGGAAAGACACCAGCTGGGTTTAACAAGAAGACTGTTGAGTGCTATAGGTATCACAATACTGGTCATTTTGCTAGGGAATGCAAAACAAAGATGACTGCTGATGGGAAAAAGAAGAAGGATTCTGACTCTCAAGAAGAAGAATAGCTGGAGAAGAATCAGATGAGCATGCTGACTTTGGAAGCTGGTGCAGTTAACTGGGGAGAGCACACAGATGAGGAACAAGAACCAAATCATGCATTCATGGCTATTGGTTCCAGTACTGAGGTATCCTTGTGTTCCAAAACTTGCATTAAATCATATAATAGCCTTAAATCATTGTGTGATGAGCAGTTGAAACAAATAGGTAACCAGGAAGCTCAAATACTTACTTATACTAATGTTGTAAAAAATTTAGAAGCACAAATTGTCACCTATCAAAAACAGCAATCTACCCTAAATGAAAAAACAGCAATCTACCCTAAACGAAAAACTTACATTTCAGGCCAATGAAATATATGAGAAAGATGAAAAACTTAAAAAATATAGGAGAATTGGCATGAAAGCTGTAAAAGATAGAGAAGAATTGCAGAAAACAATAGACTCATGGAATAATTCTGCTAAAAATCTATATAGATTAGTAGATTCTCAGATGAGCTCAACTTGTAAGATTGGTTTAGGGTATGAGATAAAATCTGAAAGTGAGATTTTAAGCTATGAGGAAGAGATGGAAATAACAGTGTTCACTTGTAAAGATGATGATTTTGTTGGTAAACCTACATACAATAGATTCATAAAAACTAATGACTTTAAAGGAGTTCCACCTTCATTAACTGGAGATTACACTCCTCAACAAAAGGAAGAGATTGATGAGTCTTTGTTTGTGTATGGTAAAAAGGGACCCCAAATGCCTGAAACCAACTCAGATGACAAATCAAGTGAATATTCTACCTGTCAATCTAATAACAGTGCAGAATCCATCAGAAATGTCTCTGAGCACTCAGAATCAGAACTAGAAAGTGAACCAAAGGAAGTGTCTAGATCTAAACTTGTTGAGAATCGTTTAGCCCAACCTGTTGAGAATAGTGAACCAGTTGTGACTGAACCCAAAACTAAAGCAGTTGAACCTAGTTGTGTTTCACACATAAAATCTCCTAGGCAATATGTTAAAAGTAGAGAGTCATCTAAGTCTGATAGAATGAAAAAGAAAGTTAGGGAAAAGTTACACTTTTGCCCCAAAAGATGTTTTGTTTGTGGTAGCCTAAGTCATTTGATAAAAGACTGTGATTTTCATGAAAAGAGAATGGCTAGAGAGGCTGAGATTAGGAAACAGAGAAGTACAAATACTGGTAATATGATGGCTAAACCAGTATGGAATCATGTGAACAGAATTAATCATGCTAATCAATTTGCTCCTAGACCAGTACAAGTTAATACTGGTAGACCATATGTTAATTCTGTTAGGCCAAGTGTTAATACTGGTAGGAATAATTTTAATTCTGTTGGGCAAAATGTTAATTATGATAAGCCCAAAGTTAATTCTGGGTATGTTAATCATGTAAGGCCCAAACAACCAGTTATCAATAGACCACAGGTGAACAGAAATAATCCAAGAAACCATTTTACTAAATCACACTCACCTGTGAGGAGACCCATTGTAAATAATGAAGCACAAATGTCAAAATCTAATGCCGTAAAGGGACATGGGGGGTCTGCTGTTAAGGCCTCAGCATGTTGGTCTTGGGATCCATTCAAAAATGAACTTACCTATCAATCCCAAAGCAACAGTGGATCATGTTCATATAAAACATTCAAATATGTTGATCTACAAGGCAGACCCAAGCCTGCAGAGGCCTGGGTCCTTAAGAGAAACTAATTTCTCTTCTTTATGTGCAGGATCATCCACCCAAGAACATGGGAGACAAAGGCTTTTTTGATAGTGGATGGTCAGGGCACATGTGTGGTAACAAGGATCATCTGAAGGATTTTAAAGAATTCAAAGGAGGTTCTGTTACTTTTGGTGGTAGCAAAGGGTATATTACTGGTAAAGGCAGAATTGTAGTGGGCAATTTAGAATTTGATAATGTGTCTTTTGTAAAAGAACTTGGGCAGTTTAACCTTTTCTCAATATCATAAATTTGTGATAAGCAGCATAAGGTGCTTTTTACTGAAACTGGATGTTTTGTGTTGACTTCTGACTTTCAGATGCCTGATGAAAATCAGATACTCCTAAAAGTCCCAAGACAACACAATATGTACAGCTTTGATATGAAGCAACCTGATCCTGCAAAAGGTTTTGCCTGTTTGATTGCAAAATCCACTATTGATGAATCTAAATTATGGCACAGAAGGCTTGGTCACATCAACTTTAAGAATCTGAATAAACTTGTGAAGAATGACCTAGTTAGAGGCTTACCTTCCAAGGTTTTTAAGAATGACCATATATGTGTGGCATGCCATAAGGGTAAACAGCATAGGGCTTCATGTAAGGCTAAATTAGAAAGGTCTATGACTAACCCTTTACACACCTTGCATATGGATCTTTTTTGCCCTACTTCTGTGCAGAGTATTAATCATGCTAGTTATTGTCTTGTCATTACTGATGATTGCACTAGATTTTGTTGGTTGTTCTTTATGTCTACAAAGGATGAAACTAATGGCTTAATTCAAACCTTTATTAGGCAGATAGAAAACCAGCTTAATCATAGGGTTAAGATTATTAGATCAGACAATGGCACAGAGTTTAAGAATAGGAGCATGCTTGAGTTTTGTGGTAACAAGGGTATAAAACAAGAGTATAGTAGTGCTAGAACTCCACAACAAAATGGAGTTGCTGAAAGAATGAACAGGACCCTCATTGAGGTAGCTAGGACCATGCTAGCAGACTCACTTTTACCAACCACTTTTTGGGCTGAAGCAGCCAACACTGCTTGCTACATTTTCAATAGGGTGAGAGTGACTAAACCTCAGAACAAGACTCCTTATGAGCTTTTATTTGGCCATAAACCAATTATTAGTTTCATAAGACCTTTTGGGTGCCATGTTACCATTCTAGATACTCTTAGTGTCCTTGGCAAATTTGAAGGAAAATCTGATGAGGGGTTCTTAGTAGGATATTCACTGAGTAGTAAAGCCTTTAGGGTATATAACTTAGTGACAAAAAGGGTAGTAGAGACTCTTCATGTAGACTTTCTTGAGGAGAAACCCAATGTGCAAGGAATAGGTTATAGATGGATGTTTGACATTGATTATTTGACTGATTCTATGAACTATATTCCTGTCTCTAAGGAGAATCAAGCTAACCCTCATGCAGGTTCCATAGAAGTAACTAACAATGCAGGTACTCAAGTTACTTATGATGCAGATGCTCCTAAGAAAGATGAGGAGATTGAGGAGCTTATTGTTGTTCCCACATCAGTAGTCCAGATTGTTTCAGCTCAAGATGGAACAAAGAAATCTTCTACAACTTCAAAGAAGAAAGAGACAGTTACCAAGCCTCAAGTAAAAAGAAAAGAGGCTTCTCCCACCAAAGTTTCAGAAGATATTCCATCCTTCAGAGATGAAATGAATGCATTGGCTGACAAACATCTTGGAAAGCAGGATTCCAGTATTTCCACTCTTAAGTCTGGTAGTGATGTTGTTAATTCTGCTGAGCCTGATTCTACTCCAAATGATGATTTTGACAATTCTGAGATGCCAGAGCTTGAGTTCTTTGACAAGCCAAGTGACGGGATTTTTGATGGGGCTTCTTATGATGCTGAAGGAGTAATTACTGATTTCAACAACTTACCCACAGAAGTGGATGTAAGTCCAACTCCCACACTCAGGATTCACAATATTCATCCAAAAAGTCAAATCATTGGTGATCCTAATTCAGCAATTCAAAAAAGAAGCAAAGTGCAAAAATAACCTGAAGCTCATGCACTTTTGAGTTTTGTTAAGAAGCAGCAAAGGATCAACTACAAAGATCAACAGCACTGTCTGTTTGCTTGTTTCCTTTCTCAAAAGGAACCCACCAAGGTCTCTGAAGCATTAGAAGATGAGAGTTGGGTGGAAGCAATGCAGGAAGAGTTGTTGCAATTTAAGTTGCAAAAAGTTTGTGTTCTGGTAGATCTACCACATGGAGCAAAAGTAATTGGCACAAAGTGGGTCTTCAGAAACAAAAAGGGTAAAAGAGGAGTAGTGGTGAGAAATAAGGCAAGGTTGGTGGCACAAGGATACAGAAAAGAGGAGGGGATAGACTATGATGAGGTTTTTGCACCTGTAGCTAGAATTGAAGCTATCAAGTTATTTTTGGCCTTTGCATCCTACATGGGGTTCATAGTTTATCAAATGGATGTCAAGAGTGCTTTTCTGTATATCACTATAGAAGAAGAGGTGTATGTTCACCAGCCTCCTGGCTTTGTTGATCCTGCTCATCCCAAGAAGGTTTACAAAGTCATCAAAGCTTTGTATGGATTACATCAAGCTCCCAGAGCTTGGTATGCTGCACTCTCCAAATTCCTTGAAGAGCATGGGTACAAGAGGGGTGTTATTGACAAGACCTTGTTCATTAAAAGGAACAAGAAGGATATCATTCTAGTGCAAGTGTATGTGGATGATATCATTTTTGGCTCTACAAAAAGGTCTTGGTGTGAAGAATTTGAGGCTTTAATGAAGGGTAGATTTCAGATGAGTTCAATGGGTGAGCTCACATTTTTTCTTAGACTGCAAGTAAAATAAAAGGAAGATGGGCTTTTCATTTCTCAAGACAAGTATATTGCTGAGATTTTGAAGAAGTTTGATCTTGCAAGTGTGAATACAGTAGTCACTCCAATAGAGAACAAGGTGCCATTAACAAAAGATGAGGATGCTGATGATGTAGATGTGCACCTATACAGATCCATGATAGGTTCTCTTATGTATCTAACTGCCTCTAGGCCTGATATTATGTATGCAGTTTGTGCTTGTTCTTGTTTTTAGGTTACTCCCAAGACTTCACATCTTTATGCTGTGAAGAGGATATTTAGGTATCTAAAGGGCAAACCAAATTTGGGCCTTTGGTATCCTAGAGAGTCATCTTTTGACCTGGAAGCCTATTCAGATAGTGACTATGCTGGCGCAAGTCTTGACAGGAAATCCATAACTAGAGGTTGTCAATTCCTTGGTAGAAGATTAATTTCCTGGCAATGCAAGAAGCAGACCATTGTGGCTACATCAACAACTGAAGCTGAATATGTAGCTACTGCCAATTGCTGTGGATAAGTCTTGTGGATTCAGAATCAGATGCTGGATTATGGTTTGAACTTTATGAATACTATAATTCACATTGATAATGAAAGTACTATATGTATAGTTAAGAACCCAGTGTATCACTCTAAAACTAAACACATAGAAATAAGGCATCACTTTATAAAGGATTGCTTTGAAAAGAAACTGATTAGGGTGGAAAAGATACACACAGACTTTAATGTGGCTGATTTATTAACCAAAGCTTTTGATGGACCTAGGTTTAATTACTTAGTGGTTAATATTGGAATGGTGAACCCATAGCTACATTTAAGGGGAGGTTAAATGTATAGTTTGTATAATGGAACCAGTACTTAGTAGTTTTAATTCTGGTAGAAGTTAAATCTGGTAGCTTTAAAGTTAATTCTGGTAGTTAGTATTTTTTATTTTGGTTGCAGAAACATATGTTTGTGTATTTTTCTTGGTTTTTGGACTAATTTTTCCAGGAAAAGCATGGATTGGTGGTGCTAAGAAGCCTTACTAATCATTTTTATACGTATTTGTCAAATATTTTGGTTAAGTCTGGTGGGTAGATGGTTAAGTCTGGTTGACCGTCGTTAAGTCTGGTGGTGTTAAAATGTAATTAATTTTATTACCGTTAGGTCTGGTCAGTCGTATGATGATTTTTCCTATAAAATAATAACGTTACTATTTTTTCCCCAAAAAAAGGAGTATATAAGGATAATATTTGATTACTGTTTCATCTTTATCCATTATTTACTTTCATTTTCAAACTTTCATATTTACGGCCAAGATTTACTCTATTTTTCGCAACCAGTATAAAACCCTAAGTTAAAAGTCAACCAGTACGTATCAATCATCCATGGCTCAACTAAAGTATTATGAGAAGCATAATCAGGTGGGTTTCTTGAAGAAACCTAACAAGAGCGAAGGTTTTGAGCAGATAGTTGATTTTCTCAAAGGCTCTTATCTAAGGTATGCCTTAACTTGTAATCCAACTATCTATAATTCCCTAGTCAAACAATTTTGGGGAATGCTACCTCCGAAACTCTTGTTGATGGGAATCTACATTTAAGGGCAACAATTGATAACCATGAGTTCTCTATCTCTGAAGCATCCATTAAGAGTAGTCTTCAATTGGATGATGCTTCAGGGGATTATATGTTTTCCAATAATATGCTTTTAGAGGGTATGAAAACCATTGGATATCCCACTGATGGTACATTCACATTTTGGAAAAGCTTTTTCTCACCTCAGTGGAAGTTTTTACTTCACCATTTGCTACATTGCCTAAGTCCCAAGAGTGGAGGATGGGATCAATTTGGAAGCAATATTGCTTCTGCATTGGTCTGTCTTTCACTTGGAAAGACTTTTATTTTTTCAAAACTCATTTTTGATGGCATGGTAGCCAATGTAAATAGTAAGCACAAATTTCTAATGTATCCTCGTTTTCTGCAAATGGTGCTAAATTTTGAAACTGAAAACAAATTGCAGACTTACATGTGTGTGGTATTTAAAGATAAAATTTTTGCAAACATGAAAAGGGTTTTTCTGGGGCACATAGACCATTATTACCTGCTATATTGTCTGCTGCTACTAACCTTGCAGGTACATCTACCACTGGACAAGTGGCTCACTCCCCATCACCAACACATGAGGAGGCAACTCAAGAAGTCCCACGATCACCCATACCTCAACCAAGATCACCCACACCTCAACCCAGATCACCTATACTACAACCACCATCTTCTACACCCTCACCACCTTCACCTCCACAGCAAACCCATGTACACTCTCCAGTTCATGAGGAAGAACTAGCTCAGATGACTGTGGATGCTCTTTTAGAGCTGGTTCCACAACTAGCAAACAGGATCACTGGATTGGAGACAACAAACAAAACCATGGAGTCTGCTATTGTTACTCTGGTTTGGAAGGTCAAAAAGATGGAGAAGGTCATGAAGGAGAAAGGGGTTGTTTTTGATGATCAAGAGGGTGCTGATGAAAATTCTTCCAAACAGGGGAGGAATTTGAATGAAGAACAAGTGTTCAAGACCCCTGCTCAAGACAAATCTGCTGAGATCAGTCCAGATGCTATGGAAGCACCATAAACTTTAGCTCAGTCTCTCAGTAAAATCCAACAAAGGAAGAAGAGAAAGCTAAAGAGAAAGTTGGTGGTTGATGATTCTGAAGAAGAAGAAGTTAAGTCTGCTGAGAAGGATAAGTCTAGTATTAAGTCTGGTGACAAAGAGGTTAAGTCTACTCATGGTGATAAGTCTGCTTAACAAGATAAGTCTGCTGAACAAGATAAGTCTGTTGAAGAAGATGAGCCTGCTAGTACACAAAGAGAAGGAAAGCAAATATTGATTGAAACTCCTAAGCCTAAGAAGTCTAAGAGGCAACAAAGAGAAGAGGAAGCAACTTCAGCTGAGATTGCAAGGATTCAAGGAGAAGAACAAGCTAACAAGGAAAGGCTTGAAGAACAAAAGAGACAAGATGAGTTGCTTGCAAGGAGGTTGCAAGAGGAGTCTACTGATGATCCCCTTATGTCAATGATTCAGGATGATGATGAGTTAAGGGCTAAGTTGGAAGAGCTTAAATCCATTGAAGGATTGACAACTGAGGAGAGAGCAAAGCAGCTTGCAGACTTCATCAATGCAAGAAGGGATTCAGAAACATTGGGAGATTTTATGTCAAAGATCAAGCAAACTCAAAAAAAGAGTGGTGCCAGTAAGAAACTCACAAAGCAACAAAAGATGCATGATATGAAGATTTATCTAAAGAATATGATGCATTCAACTTCTGAGCATATGAAGGGAAAATCTTATGAGGAGATTGAAGCCATGTACCTCAAAGCATATGAAAGAGATCAAGTCTACAAGCCTATTGATTATGAGGACTCAATTAGAAGGAGCTTTAAAAGGCAAAAGGTGTCTGAAGGTGAAAAGATAGAAAAAGTGAGTGAAAAGGCATCTGAGAAAGAGAAGACATCTGGTGTTGTAAAAGAAGAAGTTAAAGTTGAAAAGCCTATTGTGAGATGGACCAGAAGAAAGAGTATAGCTAGGAAAAGCAAATCAGTGTCCAAGAATGTAGTGCAAGAGGAAGAAGAACCCTCATCTGAAGAATTCACCATGGGATCAATTCCTGAGAGTTCCGTACAACCAGCCAAAATTATCAAGTATCAGATAATCAAGACTGGATTGAGAGCAGCTTATCAGATTGTTAGGGAAGACTACACTGATGTGGTATATGTTAACTTTCCAGGGCTGCTAAATGATTTAAGTAGGGATGATCTTAAGGAGCTGTACAAGTTGGTGAATATTAAGCATGGAGATAATAGACCTGAAGAAGAATTTGAAAGGGTTCTTTGGGGGGACTTAAAGATCATGTTTGAGCCACCATCAAGGACTGACATAATTTGGAAGCTGCCTTATCAACAAGAAATTGTCAGATGGAGGTATTTTGATAGCTGTCAAGTTCACTATTTAACTTTGCAGAGAGCTCACATTTACATGCTAGCAGAGGTTGAATATCCTTTGCCTCCCAGGGTATGCAAGGAGATGTTAGAAAAGAAGTTGCTAGCAGACAAGAAGGATGAGGTATATGATCAAATCTTGGAATTGATTAAGATGGAGTCCCAAAAGGAAGCAGTTTGGGGTGTTTGAAAGAATTTTCAAGTTGATAAGTGGGATTATTGGAACTTTCTACTTGGTGAAGGTTCTTTGTGTTGGAGTATGCTCGTATCATAATTAATAATTATATGGCTAGACATATGTGAGCCTATGGGGTCACACACTTATACACAGAGACATCATTTTATAGATTGTAATTATCGTATTTACAATATATAAACGACTACGTAACTCGGGATCTATAACGGGCCATTAAATACTAAGTTAGACTTAGCATTTTTAGAGTAGACCAACAATGGGAAAGCCCATTGTGAGCCTATATAGTGGCCGGCCTAAAGGTGAGGTCTAGAGGGGATTATGGAGCTTGTTCAAGGGGCTAAGTGTAAGTAGTTTAATGATAAAATCAAAGGAATTTAATCATATCATTAACACTTATGACTTTCAACTAATTGAGAGAAATTATCTCCCCCTCCTCCTCTCTCTTCTCACGGCAAACACACACCCTCTTAGGGTTTTGTGTTTTCTTGATCCCTTCTTTGCTCATTCTATTGTAGATGTATCAAGGATCATGGTTACGAGGTCAAGACTAGCATCGGGTGGTGATCGATGACGTGTAGTGTAGATTATTCATAGAGGTGATCTCCTTTGGTCACTTGTGGTTCTTATTCCATTCGATTCATAGGGATTGGTGGTGACTCCCGGATCACACTACAATGGTATAACTTGTTTGTTTAATTATTTGATTGATCATATGGCTATATGGATCCTTGTTGGTGATGTATTCCGCTGAGTTTATTTATTTGATATGTTATTTTATATTTACATCACCTATAGTGGTATCACGAGCCATCATATGATGTCATATGATCATCAAGTATGCGTAAAAATGGCTAAAAACGTGTGTTTTTAATGGATTTAAAAGAATGATTTCTAAACAGCCCCCATGGCTTATTTTTTGTAAATATGTCGACCCATATGGGGTCTAATTATCTGGACTTTTTGATCCTATGGCCATTTGTTATGCATACATTAATTGTTTACTTGTTCGGTACCCGTAAAATGGCCTAAAAACGCGTTTTTTGATAGATTTGTAACCCGATTTCAAATCAGCCCATGAGGCTTAATTTTCTGTGGAAAAATGATTTTAAGAAGGTCCTAATATTAGTGGGTTTTGAGTCTATGGCCATTTATCACGCGTACCATTCGGGGTTTTAATTCTTGTTAATTAATTTCTTCGATTTGTTGGCTAACAATTTATTTATTGTTATTTATTTTGTTGTCCATGGCAAATACATGCATGTTTGTCCATGGAGTTAGCCAACACCTTGTAATGATCATAATTTTATTGTATTATTATGTGTATATGCAAAGCCGATGAAAACCTAGACCACTTATGCATTGTGATGTTGTGATTGTTGGTTGTTTTGTTTGTTTTTCGGGCTTGCCATTGTTTTGGCACTTTTGTAATGTATTTTATTTTGGTTTTGCCATTGTTTGGGCATTTTTATAGTAGATAGAAAGTAGATTAGATGTACTTTACTTTATATATCTTGTAACCATAAGCTTGGAAGCAAATGGCAAAAGAATGAAGAGTTTTGGACCAAAAGTAGCTGCTGGACACCTGATGGGAAAATGCGATTTCCAGGAGATTGGTAAGGTATTTTTGGCTAAATTTTTTTGTGCAGGTCCACAAGACATAGGCCTACAACTTTTTCAACTGGGCTGAAGCATGAGGAGGTCATCTTCTAGGAGATTTAGGCCTCGTAAGACAGAAAAACTGGGCTGACAGAATCATGTTTTCATGTGCATTATGGGCCTTTACTTGCCCATGATTGTCTTGGGGCAAGTGGGAGCCCTCCGTGTGGTTGTGCTATATGTCCCTAGTTGACTCTTGGTTCTTGTGATGGCTCACAAGACCAAGCATAGGATTTTCATCGGTTGAGGCTTTGCATATTGTGGTTGTATGTTTGTTTGGTTGTTTTATGTATGTTGTGACTACATGTAAAACGGAAATTATTTTCTTAAAACTTGAAGCGAAACATAAACCATTTTGAAATAAGTCTTATGATTTAGTTTAACTAAGTTTAAATATGATTTGAAACTTAAAAATCATTGTTTTCTAAATAACACTTAAACTAGTTAAGGTTGTTTATTTATTTATTGTATTGTCCAAAATTAATTAAAATCCACTTAGGATTTATATTAGTCTTGAAAATGGACAACTTGACACACATAAATTAAAAAAATGATTAGACTTGAGTTAAGAAAAGTTTTTAACTTATGCTACGAAGAATGAATGCATGATTCTTTCGTACACGTTTTTGATCCACATCAAAACAATTTACCCGTCAAAATTTAAGTCATGCCGTCCAATTATGAAAACACTTGCAATTACCTTTTGGCTATGGTCAGACCTAGGCTGAATTGTAACCCAGGGTGACTATTCTCTAAGCGGTCGGACCCTGATATATTCTCACACGTTTTCAAATTGGATGACTTAATCGAGTTAAGCGGTCGGACCCTGACCCGAGGCAAAGATGGGACTAAACATGCCTACATGACACTAGTTGTTTGACACTAGATGCCATGAGTCCCATAAGGATCTAAGAGTTGTACATGTAATACAATTGGTGATCATCGCCTACCAATTGAATCTACTATTGCTAGTAGATCAACTGATGTGATAGTAGAAGCACAATGTGGATCTTAGCCTTTTCGTAAATTAATTGTTTTAAATTATAAACATGGGGTAGTTAATTTATAAAAGGATAATTATCGAAAATACTAAAAATGAACTTTGTAAATTCAATTAAAGTATTAATTCAACACAATCCGTAAACAAGAGTTTGTTCTTTTCTTGTTAAAAGGACAAACTAAGTCGATCTTTCCTTGTAAACTAAGTCTATCTTTCCTTGTAAGAAAGAGATTTATTCCTATCCTTTTTCTTTATAAGGAAAAGCCTTAATAGGAATATTTGAATTTCCCTAATTCTAATTAAACTCAAAGAATACCTACCCTAGAAATAGTGATGTCTTGTAAAAGTCAAAACGGTTAAGTATGGTTACACATCTTATTCTTCCAAGATTGTTTCATAACCCTAGTTTCGGTTTTGAAACCTTGAAGAAATATAAGATATTTGGATAACTAGAGAACACGTTTTCTATAGCTACCAAACTAAAATAAGTTCAAATAATTAGAAGACGGAAATATCAATAAACCGCAAAGTGATAAATAAAATTACTAGCATGATTACCTAGCAGTTTGTCATAACCCAATAAACCCACTATGGTCCTACATACCCTTGTGGTGAAGTAGACCAATTATGGAGGAAATGCATGCCTATTTTCAAGTTAAAATAGCAATGATGGCTAGCCCATCATCTATATGTTAGAACTTGATGCACTTCCTTGAATACCTAAGTACATGTTTACTAGTCAAAGTGACTCACATTAGCAATAATGTGTAGATATTCAAAGAAAGATGGAAAGTATCCAATCGCCACTCACTCTCCACTGGTGAAGTAACACTTTTAAATGTTGTCTAATCCAGTGGGAGCTACGTGATTATATTACTGGTGATGAAACACATGTAATGTTGTCTAATCCAGTGGGAGCTGTAAGCTTTATTACCTTGCAAGTTGCCCATCTTATTTCCAGATTGTCTTGAAATAGTACATTACTTTCCACATGTTAAGCATCATAGTTTATATAAGAACCATTGCATAAATTTTATAAGATAACTTGTCGCGTTCCTGATGTTGCTTCCTGAAATGTTATCTATAAAATTGTTATGCATGATTCATTATTAAAACGATAAAGTTCTACATATCTATATTTTGATTTTGACTAAAAATCATATGTTATCTTAGACATTGTCATATTGCTCTCATGATGTTGTGCCATGCACAAGTGGGAGAAATCTTGAAATCTTAATTGCGTGCAAGGTACAACATATAACAATATGACTAATGGTTTTTCTTGACTGCAAGGTAAGAAACTAAGATTCTACTAGGACTTCTACACATAAAATGTAGGTTGCCCTAATTAGAACAAATATCAAGATAACATGAAAAGCTACTTCAACATATTCACTGAATTGTTTAGTAAATATGATTATGTTTTCTTGTAAGGCCATAATCATGAAGTATGAAATTAACTTGAATTTACTATTGAGGCCAAGTGTCGGCGCTCGTAATTACTTTAGTTGAATATGTTTAGGTCTCTTGTAAAGACACAAACATAATTTCCGTTAATTGTTGAAAGACTTATAACGTAAAGTAAGACGTTGATTTGTTATGTCTTCTTGTTAAGACATGTACACTTACGACGTATAATATTAAATGTTTATGTTTTCTAGTCAAAACATACACATGAAGTAAAGTATGCAATAGGCTAAAATTACTATTGATGTCATCTGGTGTTGGGAATTCTGCTAAGTAAGAATTCTGCTGAAGAATACTGCTGATGGATTCTGCTGAAGAGCTGGATTCTGCTGAAGAAGTGATTCTGCGGAAGTAGTAAAACTGCGTATTATGTTTCTGCTGATGAAGTGTTTACGCGTATTTTATTATTAGTTAGGATATGTATGAGTTTTATTAGGAAATTATAATGCATATCTTCTATTAGTTTTTAGAATATACGTTTCTTGTGAAACGGTTTAGGGTTTATTGTCTAGGGTTCCTTGTCTATAAAAGGAACACATTATTATGTATTATGTACGAGTGTTTTGAAAAACAAGTTTTAGTATTAATCAAAGATCCATAGAGGATCAAACCGTTCTTAGTTATTTGTGTTTATACTTGTGTTTGATTTCCGCTTTAGAATACAAGTAATAGAGACTTTCTATTAGTGTGTTTGTGATTACATAAACATTACTAACGATCCACGAGTGCTCAATGATCTATCAAGGTCTTAGGTTCAACAAGTGGTATCAGAGCCTCGGGAGAGTCTCTGTGATACTAAGAACATCTTTTCTTTTACACCCTCTCAAACAAAACAACCAAAACAATGCCTGGATCAGACGATGGATCAGAAGTTAATAACAACCATAACACCACATCTTCATCTATGCAACAACTCACTCTCACCAACAGCAATGCAAAGTTCCCATACCTCAAGAAGGAAGAGTATGAATTGTGGGCTATGAAGATGCAGAACTGGATCACTAATATTGATTGGAATCTTTGGGAAATTGTCAAAAAGGGAAATAGTTTGAAGAAGCACTTCAAAGATGCTGATGGTGTAGTTACCATTGTTGATCCTAAAACTGCTGAAGAGATTCTTACTGTACAGAGAGAGAATAAAGTTAGAACTATTCTCCTTCAGGCTATTCCAGATGATCACATGGGTGACTTTCACTTCATGGAGGATGCAAAGGACATCTGGATGGCCATCAAGGCTAGGTTTGGTGGGAACGATGAGTCAAAGAGGATGAGGAAATCAATGTTGAAACAGCAGTTTCAAGAATTCCAAGTCTCTGAGGAAGAAGGTATCCACAAGGGGTATGACAGGTTCCATAGGATTTTGAGTCAATTGAATCAGCTGAAGGCCAGGCCAGACAATGAGGATTGCAATGCAAAGTTCTTGCGATCTTTACCTCCATCTTGGTTGCAAGTAAGCATTGCACTCAAAGCTAAAGGTGGACTGGATATGCTCTCTTTTGATGATCTCTACAACAAGCTTAAAACTCTTGAGCCCGATGTCAGAAGTCCCATTCGTTCATCCACTCCCAGTTACTCAGCTTTTGTTAGCACCACCTCCAATAAGATGACTCAAGCTTCAAGCCCAAGCTCCTCAACATCATCTTCCTACACCAACAACAGATCAAATTCACAACCACAGTCCAGTGGTGTATTGGAAGATGTACTTCACTCTTTTGTTGCTGATTATGAAAATCAGCAGCAACTTGCTTTTGAGGATTTTGAACAGGTGGATCCTCTGGATATGGAAGAGATGAACTTGAAGTGGCAGGTGGCCATGCTCACTATGAACATCAAAAGGTTTGAAAGTAAGTCAGGGAGAAAGTTTGGTTTTCAGGGAAGAGATCCAGCTAGATTTGACAGGAGGAAGATCAAATGCTATACATGTGGTCAGATGGGTCACTTCTCAAGAGAGTGCAAGGATAGGAACACTGGTGATGAGGTTAGGTATTCTACCTATCAGCAGAATCAAGTGAAAGATGGATCTTCCAAAGCTTTGGTCACTCTGGATGATCATGTCAACTGGAAGGCACATGAGCCTGATAATGATGAAGCTCCTGGTTCTGAGTTGAGTGGATTGCTGGCCAGCTGTACTACAGAGGATCAGCATGATCAAGTTGCCTTTATGGGCATCTCTCAGGTACATAATTGTGTTTTTGGTTGTAGTGAAAGATATAATGAACTTAAGGAGGCTTATGATGAATTGAAACCTAAATATAATGAATGTTATGTAGAAGTTGAGGCTTACAAAGATGCTTTAAAAACCTTAGAAAGACAAAAAAATTTGGTTTCAAAAGAATCAGGTTGCTTATGATGAAAAGATAGGGGTGTTAGAGAGAGATTTATTATGTACTACAAATGAATTAAGATGTTATGAAAAGGAAAAGGCTAAACTAGAGTTAGAGAAACGAGAACTACAAGAGAAGCTTGATAAAGAAGTAGCTTTACATAAATGTTGGTTAATTTCAGGAGATAATTTAGCTAACTGTCTTTATGGTAGTCAAGCTGTAAACTCTGGAATAGGTTTAGGTTTTAAAAAATATGTTGGTTTAGAGGCTAGGAATGATATGGGTAAATCTACACCAGCAGGCTTAGCAAATTATGTTAAAGAAGGAAAATTACATGCTGTGCCTGGACCTATTAGAGGAGAACACATGCCCACTACCAACACCACAGACTTTGATGGATCACACCATCTTTATGGCAAAAAGTCAAGTGACTTGCCAGACCCTGATTCTAATTCTACTGACTTTGTCTCTTGTTCTGACAGTGACAAGTCCTCTGACCAAGGGTCTACTACCTATACCAGTTGTGATTCAAGTGAAAAGTCAGACCTTCCCAACACCTCACCCAAGCCTACACCCAAGACTCCCTACAAGCCTGTTAGAGTTGCTGCTGATGAATCAAATTCAAAGACAGTTTCCTCTGAAGACTTGTCATTTAATTCTTTGCAAAACAATGTTTTTAATTCTGTCAAAAACAATTCTATTAATGTTTGTGGTTTGAATACTTTTGCATGTAATGGAACATCTTTCACTTTGAATAAATCTTCTAAAAAGAAGAAATGTTTTGTGTGTGGAAGTAAATTTCATTTGATTAAGGATTGTAATTTTCATGAGCAAAGAATGGGTGTATGTGCTGATCAAAATAAACCTAGACCAATGTGGAAAAATGTTAATGACATACCACCATATGTTCCACAAGCAACTCATAAGACCAGCAATTCTGCTGATAGACCTTCTCCATCTGCTTGGAAAAGATCTGTTGCTAGACCATATGTGAGACCAACTAGTTCATATTTTCAGAATGGTTATTGGCCTGGATTTATTGACCCAATGTATGTGGGTAGGGGATATTGGGATACTGCTGTGAAGTCCTCAGCAGGTTATTCTTGGACTAAAAAGGGACCTCAGTTTCAAAGAAGGCCCAAGAACAATGGTGGATCTTATACATCTACATGGCCTAACTCTTATGATCCACAAGGCAGGCTCAATTCAGTAATGACTTGAGTCTCCAAAGTGTTCTAATATTTTGTATATATTTTTGTTGTTGTTGTAGGATCATCCTCTGAAAAGTAAAGAAGTAGGCATAGTAGATAGTGGTTGTTCCAGGAGTATGTCAGGAAACATAGAGATGATGCATGATTTTGTACCCATTCAAGGAGGAGGCAATGTGACTTTTGGTGGAGGAGATGGTAGAATCACTGGGAAAGGAACCATCAGAACACCTAATTTGGACTTTGAAAATGTGTATTATGTGAAGGAACTGCAACATTTCAACTTGTTCTCAGTATCACAAATTTGTGACACCAAGAACAAAGTATTCTTCTCTGAGGATGAATGTCTTGTGCTCTCTAAAGACTTCAAACTTCCAGAAGATACAACAATTCTGCTGAGAGTTCCTAGAAACTACAATTTGTACACATTCAATTTGAATGATGTCCAACCTGAAGGTGACCTGACATGTTTGGTGGCTAAGGCATCCCTGGATGAGTCTACAAAATGGCATAGGAGGATGGCTCATGTGAATTTCAAGACCATTAACAAGCTTTCTAAACTTGGTCTAGTTCATGGACTTCCTTCCAAAGTCTTCACCAATGAGCACAATTGTGTTGCCTGCAACAAAGGAAAGCAACACAGAGCCTCATACAAAGCCATTACAGCTGTGAGAACTATCTCAGAACCTCTTCAGTTGCTGCATATGGATCTCTTTGGTCCAACTCAAATCAGAAGTATTGATCACAAGTACTTCTGCCTAGTAATCACTGATGACTATAGCAGGTTTTGTTGGGTATTCTTTTTGAAAACTAAAGATGAAACATCTCCAATTTTAAAAGAATTCATTACCCTTGTTGAAAACCAGCTAAACAAAAAGGTTAAAGGTATTAGGTGTGATAATGGGACAGAGTTCAAAAATGTTGTTTTAATAGACCTCTGTCAGTCTAAAGGGATAAAAAGGGACTATAGCAATCCAAGAACCCCACAGCAAAATGGGGTTGCTGAAAGAAAGAATAGGACCTTAATAGAGGCAGCAAGATCCATGCTTGCAGACTCTAAATTACCCACTATGTTCTGGACTGAAGCAGTAAGCACTGCTTGTTATGTTTTGAACAGGGTATCCATCAGTAGACCTCATTTCAAGACACCTTATGAACTTCTCACTGGGAAAGTTCCTGATATTCATTATCTCAAACCTTTTGGATGTCAAGTGACCATTTTGAACACTAGTGATCCACTGGGAAAGTTTGATGAGAAAGCTGATGAGGGGTATATTGTGGGATATTCAGCTCATAGTAAGGCTTATAGGGTATATAATTTAAATGCTAAAAAGATTGAGGAGACCCTTAACCTGAGATACCTAGAAGACAAGCCTAATGTTCAGGGTCAAGGTCATGCTTGGTATTTTGACCTGGATTACTTAATTGATTACTTGGGCTATACTAGATATGTTGCTAACCAATCTGCAGGTTCTCAAGAGTCTCCCACTAACAATGCAGGTACCCTGGATGTTGACTCAGATAGTGAGTCTGAGCATGATGAACAAACTATTGTTGTACCTTCTTTTCCTCCTAACCATTTTGCAGGTGACAGCTCTAAAGAAACTTCTGATGAGATTGAAGATGAGTCACACTATGCAGAGGACCTTGCTAGACTCAAGAAGCAAGAGCATGCAGCCAATCAAGAAGCTGAAAGGCTTGGTGTGGAGTCAGCACAAGCAGTCAGTGGAAACCAGGATTCTGCTGACAGTTCTCCTGTTTCTCCTGACATCATTATTTCTGCTGACAGTCCTACTGCAAATACTCCCATTTCTACTAGTGTGTCCACAGACTTCGAAGAACCATATACACGATTTCCAAGTCCTTCAGACCTTGGTAATCACCAACCCAAAGCTGGCATCTTCACCTCATCTTCCTATGACAGTGATTTTGGACCAACTGTGAACAATCTTGACACCACAATTGATGTCAACCCCACTGCTACAAAAAGGATCAACATTGCTCATCCCCAATCATATATTCTTGGTGATCCTCAAGCACCTGTTAGAACTAGAAGTACTGTGAAAAGTTCTAAGTATGGTCAAGTTGCTTTTCTTTCCTATGTCTCAAATCAACAAAGGGACAATCACACAGACTTTAAGCATTGTCCGTTTGCTTGCTTTCTTTCTCAAGTGGAACCAACCAGTATTGCTCAAGCTCTTGAAGACTCAAGCTGGATTGAAGCAATGCAAGATGAGATGCAACAATTCAAGAATCAGCAGGTTTGGATACTGGTACCACTACCTGAAGGGAAGATTGCAATTGGGACAAAATGGATTTTGAAGAATAAAAGAGATGCAAGGGGTATTGTGGTCAAAAACAAAGCAAGATTAGTGGCTCAGGGATTCAGGCAAGAGGAAGGGATTGATTATGATGAAGTTTTTGCACCTGTAGCTAGAGTTGAGGCCATTAGAATCTTCTTGGCCTATGCATCTTATATGGGTTTCATGGTATATCAGATGGATGTGAAAGGTGCTTTTCTGTATGGTGAAATTGAAGAGGAGGTATATGTCACTCAACCCAAAGGTTTTGAAGACCCAGATAATCCAAAGCATGTTTACAAGGTTGTAAAAGCTCTCTATGGACTACATCAGACACCAAGAGCTTGGTATGCTAGGCTTTCTGCATTTCTGCTGAAGCATGGTTACAGGAGAGGTGCCATTGACAAAACACTCTTCATAAAGAAGAATTCCAGAGACATCATTCTTGTGCAAGTTTATGTGGATGACATTATCTTTGGCTCCACTAAAGAAGTTTGGTGCAGGAGTTTGAGGAATTGATGAAGGGAGAGTTTCAGATGAGTGCTATGGGGGAGCTTACTTTCTTTTTGGGTCTACAAGTTAAGCAGAAACCTGATGGTATATTTATCAGTCAGGATAAATATGTGAGAGACATGTTGAAGAAGTTTGATATGGAAAATGTCAGAACTGCCACTACACCTTATGAAGCTCCAAAACCAAAGAACAATCTTGAACCAGATCCCGCTGTGAATGTTCACCTATACAGATCCATGATTGGTTCATTGATGTATTTGACAGCTTCAAGGCCTGACATTACATTTGCTGTGAGTGCTTGTTCTAGACATCAAGTCACTCCACTTACTTCCCATTTGAATGCAGTCAAAAAGATCTTCAAGTACCTCAAAGGCCAACCCAACTTAGGTCTTTGGTACCCAAAAGAGTCTCCTTTTAAGTTTGAAGCATATAGTGATAATGATTATGCTAGTGCAAACCTGGATAGGAGATCCACAACTGGAGGTTGCCAATTTCTTGGAAGAAGATTGATTTCTTGGCAATGCAAGAAACAAACTATTGTTGCTACCTCATCTACTGAAGCAGAGTATGTTGCTGCTGCAAATTGTTGTGGTCAGGTATTATGGATACAGAATCAATTGCTGGATTATGGGTTTAATTTTATGAACACCACAATCTTTATTGATAATCAAAGTACCATATGCATAGTTAAAAATCCAGTTTTTCATAATAGAACTAAGCATATTGAGATCAGGCACCATTTTATAAGAGATGCATATGAAAAACATTTGATAAAGGTGATTAAGATTCACACAGATGATAATGTGGCAGATTTATTGACTAAAGCCTTTGATGGACCTAGGTTTCAACACTTAGTTGTCCATATTGGGATGCTTAACCCTTAACTGCAAAGTTTGAGGGGAGGCATATGCCTCAGGGGAGGATTGCAGTTGTAAAACTTGTAAAGTTTGTATATTATTATTTATGTTTTTGTTTGCTAACACTAACCAGCTAATGTTCTTTAAGTTTTGTGTGGTTTGGTTTGGTTTGTTTGCTACTTTGTGTCTGTTTTGCAGAATGTCTTTATGTGCAGTTGCTGATTTTATGTTGAAGTTCACAAGTTTGGTTAATTGGGAACATGGTCATGAAAGCTTAAAGTCTGTTTCTACTGAAGAGAAGCACAAGTCATAATCACTGGTACAAGTGAAGATCATTATTTCTACTAAAAAGAAATACTGAAGTACAATAAATGTGCTACTTAATGAGATATAAAAGAAGTCTTGTTCATTCATTCAAGAAACAATTTACAGCTTACAATCAACTTCAAATGAAATACAAGACCATCCCTATACAAAATCTACCAAACATATTCTAGCTCCTATCATCTATTACAAAAGCTGGTGGATATGCATGACCAGTACGATGAAGAAGCTGAAGATGGAAATGGAAAGGATGGATTGATGAAAACGATGATGATGCTCAAGAACCTTGTTTTATGTCTTTGGTCCCTGGCAACATCACATCACCTTCTACTCCACCTTCCCTTTTCCTTTGCCCTTTCTACTGCTTCCATGGTATGTAGCACCAGATCCTGGAGCAGGAAGACCAATCACCACTTCCCGTGATTTTGGAAGTGAAAGGTTAGACTTCCGTGGCCTTGGTTGGGATCTCTCTGGTGTGGAAGGAGGGATAAATGTTGGATCTTCATCTTCATCCTCAGAAGATTCCTCATCAGAGATACAAAGAAAAGGAGAGACATACTCTCGTTGTGTTACTGGGTAAGGAAACAAGGGACGTGAATCAGCAGAAGAATCAGACTCAGCAGGAATAGGGGCTTTGCTTGGTTCCCCCACATCATGTTTCTTCTCACTTATTTTTTTGGTTAATCGGAGTGTCCATGGTTGAGCACTAGGTGGAAAGTAAGTGCTCCAACCATCACTGGATGATGATGATGATGAGGAGGAGGAGGTTAGATTGATGATTTCTGGTATGGAAAACATGTTTGTTGTGGCTAATTATGGTAATATTGAGAAATTAGGGTTTGATGTTAATTGGGGGTAATTGATATGTGTGAATTAAGATTAGGGATGATTTTATAGGCGGAGTCAAGGGTTGATGGTAATAAATGCGAGTTGGGTGGCACAGTAAAACTCAAGATATTTACTGAAGATATTTTTACACTTGAGTTAATTCTGCTGATTGACTTTCTATCAGCAGATTGACCGTCATTTCAGCTGAAGCATTAATTTCGAATGTTGGAGTTACTTTACACGTCAGATCTGGTCAACAATTAGTTCCGATATGTTTGACCATGATTGGCTAACTTCTATTAATACCTACTTCGTGTAATCTTTGCCCAAAATCAACTGATTCCCTCTTCAATCAATTTAAACCCATTTTCCATTCACTTGATTCATAACCTATCTCTCACAATTTCTTCAATGGAGGCACTACAATTTAAGAAAGATCACAACAAAGTTGTTTTTCTGGGTAAAGCAAAGGGACATGAACTGTATGAACCGATGGTGGATTTCTTGAAGCGTTCCAAGATTCATTATGCACTAACACATTCTCCAAATGTGATACATGAATCGTTGGTTAGACAATTTTGGGCATCTGCTGTCAAACGTTCTGACACAGAGATAGTAGCTACGATTGATGAAGCAGAGTATGTGGTGACTGAGGTTTTGATTAGGGCAAGATTGCAACTGGATGATGAAGGTGGTGTCTATCACACCAACTCTGTAGAGATACTTGCTGGGTTAAGAGCTGCTGGTTATCAAAGTACTGACACAGATATGTGGCACAAGAATAAGTTTTGCCCCATGTGGAGGTTTTTGGTGCACACATTACTTCAGTGTATCAGCAACAAGTCTGGAGGATGGGATGAATTCTCTACCCAATTGGGTTGTGGTATTGTATGTCTTTCACAGGGTTTGACTTATAATTTTTCTAAGTTTATTTTTGATAATATGGTTGAGAATATTCAGAAGAAAAACCATAAGTTCCTTATGTACCCTAGGTTTCTTCAAATGATTTTAGGCATAACAACCCAAGAAAGAGTCTATTGTCCCATAGGAGCTCTTAGTGCTAAATTGTTTGCTTCTATGAAAACTCATTATGTTAGGGCACATCACCCTCTGCTACCAGCTATGTTGCCACATGGCAATGAGGATGTTGGTGAGGGTAATGCTGCTGGTACTCCACCCTCTCCAAATGCTGCTGATGATGGTAATCCATCATCTTCTAGTGTTGCTGCTGATGGTAATACAACAGTTGCCATTGCTGAGGGCCCTTCCATGAATGCTGAAGCATCCAATGTTTCTCCTGACCAACCTACACCTTCACCTTTACCTGTTTCACCTAGTCCTAGTCCAACACCAACACATGTTGCTCCTGATGAGCTTGTTCCTGAGGTTGAGGAGACACTTCAGTCTCTTGGTACCCAAGTACCTTCACCTCTTGAACCTGAGATTACTAGACTGACCACACCTAGTCCTGTTAGAGAGCCTATTGATGAAAGTTCTCCTACTTTTGAGAATATACATGTTTTTCCTGAAAGGCCTAATGAAGCTCCCATTACCACTGAGCAATCTGCTAGTGGAGCTGAGGACCCTATTACTCTCACATTTGTATATGATTTGCTCAACAGGAATGTTCAAGAAGTTAACAAGTTAAAGAAGGAGCTCGCAGATACCAAATCCTCACTTGGTGGTGAGATTGTGGTGTTGAAAAAGAGGATTCAGGAGTTAGAAGATCAACTTGGGCAGAAAAAGAAAAGGAAGTTTGTGTTTGCCTCTGATGAAGAGCAGGAGGATGTACAGTTGGATCATCTTGAGTTATTGGCTGAAGCGCTCAATAGAGTCATGCTTCTTCACCCAAAGCTGCTGAATCATCAAAATCAAAAGAGCCTCTCAAGTTCTATAGAAAGAAGAGAAGACAGTATTTGAGCAAGGATTCCACTGAGACTTCTAAGGTGCCAAGTGTGGATGTTGTTCAAGATACAGTTGATGGTGATCATCTTAAGGCTGATGAACCAATGGTTGATGTTGCTTCTACTGTTGGCCATTCATCTTCAATTCCAGCACAAACTAGTGTTACACCTTCAGAAGTTTCTCCTGTAATATTTGTTGCTGGGAGAACTTTTGTCCTGGATCCTGATGCTGTTGTCTCTCCTACACATGTTGAAGATACTTCTCAACATGTTTCTACTGAGAATGTTGACACAGTTCCAATTGTTGATATTTCACATGATGATTCTTCTGATGAGCCTGCTACCAATGTTTCTGACAAGGTGGAAGGAGTGTTGGATGAGAAAGATCTTGGTCCTGACCTTGTGACTGACAAAGAGAGGATTGAGCAAGCAAGAATGCTGAAAGATTATGAAGATCTGATGAAGAGTAAGGCATTGGCACAAAAGCTTGCAGATCAGTTTACTTCAAATTTGCCTCCTGAAAGACAAAGAGAACTGGATGAACAATCAGTTCATTTTACTGATGAGCAGTGGGATTCTTACACTTTACAAGCTGCTTCAAATCCTACTCTTGCTCAAAGTATTTTGGGAGCTGATTTTAATAGTGAGAACTTTCCTGCACAAATGATGGCTATTGGTCAACAAAAGAAGAAAGCTGCAGCTGAAAAGAGAAAGGCTATTGTTGCACAGAAGGCCAAAGCAAAGAGAGAGAAACCGCAGACTGAGGCCCAAAGGAAGACTTATATGAGACATGTGGTCTATAACCAATATACTTCTATCTATACCTCTGGTTTGACCAAGAAGCAAGTCTGGGCTTTACCTGTATCTGAATTGACAGGTCTATATAATAGGATTATGAAGAGTATTAAACCAGCTTCTAATCAATTGAAGAGGAATGCTGCAAGTGTGAATGTTCCAGAAGCTAAAAGACTCAAGACAGTTGAGAGTGTTGCTTCATTTTCTGGTGATAGAGAACAGCTGAACACTCATGCTGTTTCTGCTGAGAAAACTCCTGAAGTGATACATTCTGCTGAACCTATTGCTGCACCTTCCATTTCCACTGAGGAAACATCTGAGAAACAACCATCAATGATTGCTGAGAATCCTTCTATTCTTGTTTCTCCTGAAGCTTCATCCAGTGCTGCTGCCACATCTATTGAGCCTGATACCATTCCTTCTTCTGCATCTATTGAACAAGAAGGATCACATCTTTCCAACTATAATGCAGATATGGTTAGGAGGGCTGAACAAGAAGCTGCTAGGTCTAGACAGGCCAGAGAAGAGTTAGAAAAATTGTATGCAGCAGGTGGTTCTGTTCCAATTTCCTCTGTTCCTACATTTTCTATTCCTACTGAAGATGCTTCTAGTGCATTTGAGAATGTGAGTTCTTCTTTCTCTATGGGTATTTATATACCTGGTAGGAGGAAGAAAAGGATGTCTCACAGAAGACACATTGCCATCAGGAGATCAGTAAGATTAGCTAAGAAGCAGACCTCTGGAGTTCATAAGTCTCATAAGGGTAGTTCTTCTAAGCATTTGGACCTACAGGCTGCTGATACAACATTTATCAAAGTGGGTTCTTCTGAAACCTTTCCTGAGGGTTCTTGTAGTGTTTTGGTACAATGGACATTGACTGATGGACAGCTTAACACCATATATAGGATTGATAATTCCTATATGCAGTTTACTTTCTTACAAGAAATACTTCACTTGGTGGATAAGCAAGATTTGATTACTCTCCATAGACTTGTCACAGAGTATTATGCAACTCATACACCACAGGGATCTGGTTTGTACTTACTGGGAGATCTTCAAGTTCTTTTTGATTCTCATACTCCGAATGGAATAGGCTACTCAATTTGGAAGAATTCCCATAAGTGAAAGGTTGATACTTGGAGATTTTACCCTATTCCAAATGTGCATGTTGTTGAAACAAAGTCTGGGATTAGGGTGTGTATGTTTTCTGATCAGCATTATCTTTTGTCCATTAAACTGATGAAACGTATGCTTAGAAGGAAATTGGAAGTTCCTCCTAATCCAGTGGCAAATGATATGACTAATGCTGAACAGTAGATTGGGTTAATCAAGTCCAAGATTCTGCAACACAAAGCTTCTACTTGATTCTGGTATCTTGTATCCTTGTTGTGTGTTTTATTTCATTTATTTCTTCGTTAAAAAAAAAAAAAAAAAAAAAAAAAAAAAAAAAAAAAAAAAAAAAAAACCATTGTATATTTGTACTAACTTTTCTGCAGGTTTGTTGTACATCACTCTGTTGATGGTTATCAACTCACCAGATGTGACTTGTGTCCATCAAAGAGTTGGCTAGTCCAAAGGGTACAACTTTGGTAAAGACACATCAAATCTGTTGATAGCTGTAATAGCTTGCTCAAAGCTATAGGGTATTCAACTCACCCATGGTTTATTCCTGAGAGTTGAAATGGTTCTCAATTCACCATGGATGTACCCCTTTCTGGGATCCAAAGAATTGGCTAGTCCACAAAAGTATGGTTTGTGGTAAAGACATTTGGTATCCATATTTGGTATTCAATTCACCAAGGTTCAGTTGAAACCAAGAATTGGCTAGTCCTGAGCAAACGGCTACAGGTAAAGACATCTCAAATCCGTTTATAGCTGATGATTTGCTAAAAATCATATGGTTATCAGTGTACCATAGTTTTCGAACTTAAACATTTGGCTACTCCAGTAGTAATGGCTATTGGTAAAGAGACATCAAATCCATTATTTTCAATGATTCACCTCTCACAGGAGTTAACACACCTGGATGTGATGAGAATAGTATGAAACTAATCTGTTTTGATGTACACTTTGTCATTTGTTGCTGCAAAGACCTAAAGTTTAAAGTTTTGTCATTCATAGAGATATGGTTCATTTGCTTCTTAGCTGTTGATGTTCGAATTCAATCCTCTTATTCTGAAGTGTTAAAGATCTATCAAGAATCTTGAACTTAACCATGTCAAATTCAAGATTAGGGGAGGATTGTTGGGAATTCTGCTAAGTAAGAATTATGCTGAAGAATACTGCTGATGGATTCTGCTGAAGAGCTGGATTCTGCTGAAGAAGTGATTCTGCGGATGTAGTAAAACTGCGTATTATGTTTCTGCTGATGAAGTGTTTACGCGTATTTTATTATTAGTTAGGATATGTATGAGTTTTATTAGGAAATTATAATGCATATCTTCTATTAGTTTTTAGAATATACGTTTCTTGTGAAACGGTTTAGGGTTTATTGTCTAGGGTTCCTTGTCTATAAAAGGAACACATTATTATGTATTATGTACGAGTGTTTTGAAAAACAAGTTTTAGTATTAATCAAAGATCCATAGAGGATCAAACCGTTCTTAGTTATTTGTGTTTATACTTGTGTTTGATTTCCGCTTTAGAATAAAAGTAATAGAGACTTTCTATTAGTGTGTTTGTGATTACATAAACATTACTAACGATCCACGAGCGCTCAAAGATCTATCAAGGTCTTAGGTTCAACATCTGGTTTGACTTGGTTGGCAGATATGTAAGCCAAAAGGTATAAGTTCATCAAATGAGTTGTGTGATAGTCTCACAACATCAGTCCTCATGGAATACCAAAACTTTATGGTATGTCCATCATGGAAAATCAAACACTATTGATATTGTTTGATCTTTGATAACTTAAACAGTTTTTACCTCCAAAGCTATCAAGGTTAGAAATTGTATGTGCCATGTGTACACTCAATATGATTCCAACCCAGAAGGAATTTAAGACACCATTGTATTATGGCATGGGATGAATCTCATTTTGTCCTGATTAAAGTTCTGAATTTGTTAACTACCTAAGAGTAAGTAATTAACAAACTAGAGTCAAGAACTAACGATGTATTTTGGATGTCCCACTTGAAAACGATTTATTGTTACTCAAGATGCTGAGTATCTAGAGATTAGTCTCTACATACAAAAGTAAGTGGGAGTACCTTTAGACCTTGAAGTTATTCAAGAGCAACCTTCTGAGTACACTTGCTGATGTCATACTAAGGTTGAACATGCATATGTTAAACCATAGATTGATATCTCTCATTCATAAATCCGCAAGGATACCTCTTGCACCTGAATGATATAGTTTTTATATCAATGTTGAGGGACATAAGTTAGAGGATCATGGTGAACCTGCTAACTACTGAGATGCATTATCAGATATTGTGTCTGATGAGTAGCTCAAAACTATGAATGTTAAGATGCAGCCGTTGAAAGACAATCACTCATGGAGATTGATTGATCTCTTACCAATCAGTTAGACTGTGAGGTTAAGAATGAGTTTCTTGATGAGAAGACTCAAAAGGACAAACTTGTACACACATTTAATGCAAGTGTAGTAAAAGGAGTTTACTCGTACTCAAGAAATTGACTATGATTAAATCTTCCTATCTACAAACATTAAATGTATAAAGATGATTAATTGTCATACCTGTTTTCATATAAATGAAATATGACAATAGGATATCAAAACAATTTTCTTGTTGATTACCTTTGCGAGGACGATGAGTAATCTAAAGGGTTTATGAATCCATATAATCTTTATTATGTATACAAGATAAAATAATCCATGTGTAGATTAGATCATGCATCTAAGAGCAAAGATCTTGAGTTAATTATAAAATCATTAATTTGATTTTGATTAATAAGATTACTCCTAAGTACACTAAGAGCAAGTTGGAGCACTGTATTTATTTTCTTAAATCTCATATGTCATTAACATATTAGAAATAATATTCCATCTAAGCCAGACTTTAATCCTTAGCTTGGAATGAAGTTTCTCTTGAGGGATTTATAAAATAAGACATACAACCTTGTTATGTATGTGTTTATTAGAATAAACATAAGCGGTTATTAAGTCTAAACATAATATGACACGTTATTGAGGGGAGTCTCAATGATCAATCTCACTTGATGAGATTGAACACATGAATGGAAATCTTAAGTTCGACTAAAGGATTCATCATGTAAGTCATATTACGCATTGGACTGTGTATATATCATTTGCATGAATGCAAGATGATTTGATAACAACAAATATCTAAGTGAAAGTCATTAGATAATTGTTAAACGAACATTATAATGGACCTACAAAGGACCAAAGGTATGTTCAAACGTTTACGAATATTTGAGGAACTCTGTTTTGTTTGCATACGCTGATGCTTATTTAACTGAGATGATACTCAACCCTAGTCGTGGTAGGATGTCATCATGAATGATGACATTGCTGACTAGATGTGCTCGACTGAGAGCACTAGTGCGTTTTACATTAAAAGAATAAGAATACTTTATAGTTTGAGAAACTGTACAGATGACTATCTAATGTAGGTGTTTTGCTGGCTTCAAACACCCTATGGAATGTATTGTTGCAACACTCGTCTTGTACTTGAATGCACACATACAAAGGACAATCATCATTCAAACCTTTCATGAGTTTTGAAATAAGTATTCTCAAAGTTTACTCGGATGACTACTTGTTGTCTTGTACAACATACTTTGATCATGGTGGGAACATCGGATTCCTACCTATGAGTAGTCTCATGCATATCTGTTTTTAGTATTTGGATAATGGAACTGTAAGCAGTCGTATTATACAATAAATTGATATACCTGGTATGATCATCTTCATTTATACTACTGTGTTCTATATTTGCATGTTTAATCCATGAATAATTTATTTATTCTAGAATTATCCATTGTCGGTTGACGATACGGGAGTATCATCAAATTAAGAAAAATGTGAGCGTGTTGGTGATTTATTTGCCACACTCACATGTTGTTCATTATGATGAACATTGGATTGACCCAACCTACGAGTATTCACTACATGGATCGTCGTCAATAGTGAATCTCGCAAGAGGTTATGTCTCTTATCCTTAGACTTGAGATGCAAGCAGGTCTTGCATATGTGGAATTTCATTCTTTGATATGGTTAAACGCTGTCCTGAATAAGGTAGTTATAAAAGCCATTATCAGGAGTGATATGAAGCATGTGAATGACACGTGTAGTCAAAATAGGATTTGTTCCTCCACATGTCATGGAGTTAGATACTATTGGGCCCCTCGATGAATTGAACAGATGTTTGTATGGCCGTACCCAAATGAGATTAAGATGAATCTTAATCCACTTGGTAATCTTGTTCAATATCTATATCGAGAAACATAATAGTTGAACTATTAGAATGACTTTTGATCCATGTCTAATGTTCAACACGGTATCTGTAACAAAAGGATAGATGAAATATAAACCATCTAAAATGAGACATTTAAGAAACTAACCTCACATATTTCTAGGGGCATTGGCGTGTTGCTAGACACTAACCATTGCTTGTATAATTACTTGATTATTATGACGTCGCAAGTGGGAGCTGTTGAAGTATGCTCGTGTCATAATTAATAATTATATGGCTAGACATATGTGAGCCTATGGGGTCACACACTTATACACAGAGACATCATTTTATAGATTGTAATTATCGTATTTACAATATATAAACGACTACGTAACTCGGGATCTATAACGGGCCATTAAATACTAAGTTAGACTTAGCATTTTTGGAGTGGACCAACAATGGGAAAGCCCATTGTGAGCCCATATAGTGGCCGGCCTAAAGGTGAGGTCTAGAGGGGATTATGGAGCTTGTTCAAGGGGCTAAGTGTAAGTAGTTTAATGATAAGATCAAAGGAATTTAATCATATCATTAACACTTATGACTTTCAACTAATTGAGAGAAATTATCTCCCCCTCCTTCTCTCTCTTCTCACGAAAAACACACACCCTCTTAGGGTTTTGTGTTTTCTTGATCCCTTCCTTGCTCATTCTATTGTAGATGTATCAAGGATCATGGTTATGAGGTCAAGACTGGCATCGGGTGGTGATCGATGACGTGTAGTGTGGATTATTCATAGAGGTGATCTCCTTTGGTCACTTGTGGTTCTTATTCCATTCGATTCATAGGGATTGGTGGTGACTCCCGGATCACGCTACAAAGGTATAACTTGTTTGTTTAATTATTTGATTGATCAGATGGCTATATGGATCCTTGTTGGTGATGTATTCCGCTGCGTTTATTTATTTGATATGTTATTTTATATTTACATCACCTATACTTTGCACTAACACAACAAATGGTCATCAGTCCACCATGTCTAATCCACATAAGGACTGGCTAATCCAGAGCAAACGGCTCTGATAAAGATACCTCAAATCCGTTTATGGCTGACAATTTTCCAAAAATTGTATGGTAATCAACTCACCATATCTGTGATAGTGAAGAGTTGGCTAGCCCATAAGAGTATGGCTTGTGGTAAAGGCTGTGGAAAACCATAACTGGTAATCAATTCACCAAGGTGAGGTGTATTCCACCAAAGAATTGGCTAGTCCAAAAGCAAACGGCTTTTGGTAAAGACAAGTCAAATCCGTTGATAGCTGATGATTTGCTAAAAATCATATGGTTATCAATGTACCATGGTTTTACACACCAAAACATTGGCTACTCCAGAGTTAATGGTCATCTGGTAAAGAGACATCAAATCCATTAATTTTCAATGATTCACCTCTCACAGGAGTTCACACACCTGGAAGTGATGAGAATAGTATAAAACTTTAAGAATTGATGTACAAGTAGTCATTGTTGCTGAAAAGATCAGATCAGATGGTACAAATGCTGCAGAGTTCAAATATGATGATTTAAAGAGTTGAAGTTCAAGATAATTCCAAGAGTTAGAGTCCAACATCCTCAAGAAGCATATTAAGGAAGAAACTTGAAGTTCATGGAGCATGAAGATCAAGTTAGGGGAGGATTGTTGGGAATTATTAGAAGAACATTAGGAATTATTAGAAGAACAGACTTAAGTCTGCTGGAGTACTAGTTAAGTATGTTAGTAATAGTCAAGTCATAGTTAAGTCTGCCAGTACAATGTTAAGTCTGGTAGACAGTTTTCATAGTTAAGTCTGGTCAGCTGTATAAGTTAAGTCTGGTTATGTTATCCGAATAGTTAGTTAGCTATAAGTTAGGAAAGGATACGGATGAATTAGTTATCTTATTAGAAGATATGTTTATCCTTTCACACATTTTGTATCATTAGGGTTTCCTTGGTGTATAAAAGGAACCCTATGGCTTTATAGTTAGTACATGACATTGTGATTAAAAAGATTAATAGAATTACGAAGTTAGTTAATTGTGTTCTTCATTGTTATTGTTAAGATTCCGCATTAACAATCAACAACCAGTTTAGAGTTTCTCACTTAGATCAATTTGGATTTATTCAAGTTGTCTATTAAGTAACAAAGGCTACTTAGATCCATAACCAGTGGACCTACACATCACTTTTTAAGATAAGAATACTCCAACAATAGTTACATCATACACACAAGTATACCAAAAATTACTCCATAACAATCATAATCAAACACAAGTAACAAACAATACTTTCATTAAACTCAAAGTAAAAGTAGTTCATTGTAAATAAACAAGATATACCTAGCTTAGGATTACAAGAACTAGAATCGTGGAACTATAGCAACCACACTCCTCCAATCGCCTACTATGACAAGTAAACAACTCCAAACTCAAACCAAACTATTGAGACTTTAACCGAATCGGTTGCGGGTTGCATCCGATCGGTTGGACCCGTCCTGTACTCACATTTTTTACTTTTCCTTGACTTTTCTTGTTGCATGCTTTATCCTTCATTTAAGTGCTGATTTCTTCCATAGAACTTGATATTTTCTTGATATATGAACATGGAAATCTTATCACTATCAAATCCTTGAGTCCTTGTGTGGTTTCTCTCTTGTCTCCATCTCGAGAATCTTCCAAATGTGCGTAATCACTCCAATTCTTCGTCTTTTCATCATCTTTTCCTGTACTTGGCTACATTTACTTGCATATACACTTTTTCAAGATTAAGTAACAAATGCATACAAATATAACCAAATATGATCCACAAAACTAATGATAACGCAACTAAAAACATGCTCATTCTGAGCGTTATCACGGTCCCTAATTTTGGTTTTGATTATTCATATTAACAAGTGATCAATTACAACGATTTATTTGTTTAATTAATCTTTCGGGATTAGAAAGAGGAGAAATAGGTTTGATGGAAGAAGATCGTGTGCACATGCACTAAAAAGAAATAAGTGAGAAAATATTTTTGGCTTTTTGAAAGTTTTAGAAAAAGGAAAATATTTTTGGATTTTTGTTGGTTTTTTAATTTTTTTTTTGGTTTGATGAATACTTTAGGAAAAGTATTCGTGATTTTTTTAATTTTTCTTGGGTTTTTTACAATAAGATAAGATATTTACAAATTAGAATGGTAACTTCACGGGGAAGGATCTTCAAATCACTAATCTGCAAACGTAACTCGATATTCACTTTACAACTTCCCCGGCAGTAGCACCGAAAATGTGACATGTGTCAAGTTATATATATAACCAGGAGTAAGTGTTATTTCTAGGTCGTGAGGTTCCGAATGAAGTGTGAATGGAACGGTGAATTTCGTTTGTGATCGAATGATGTGAATAAGTGAAGAATTTTGTGATTATGACTAAATATGTGAAACATAAACTAAAAAGTAACTAATAAGCAAGTAAAAAGATAAAGCAAAGCATAAATTACCAAAAACGCAATTAAAACTAAAAACGAGCCTTACCGAGCCTTAGAACGAGCTCGGAAAACCAAAATCTTAAAAAACTACTCTAGAAGTGCAAATTTGGTACCTAAACGTCCTAAATGATAAAAAAGAATTTTAGAAAAAAGATTTGTATTTTTTTTATTTTAATTTTAATTTTTATGAATTAAAAACAATTTTGAAAAGAAAAATATATAAAAAATAATAAACTAGAGAAAAAATTACGAAAATTATCAGAAAGTACTTTAAGTAATGTAGATCCTAGGAAAAATAAAAGTTAAGTTACTGCTTATTTGAATAAGCAGTTAAAAAGCAAAAGTGTAAAATAAGCTAAAACTACTAAAACTATGTTAAATAGAAAACTATGGCAAGTATAACCAGAAAAGACCCAAGGGCAGATGGTGTTGTTGTGTGTGATAAAAGGTTGAGGTGGTTGAGGTCCAGGGTTCGAGCCTGGATCACCTAGGACTTCCCACTTCCCTTTTTATATTTTTTTTAAAAAAAAAATTCTTTTGAAACTTGAAAATAAACTGATAATAAGAAACTTTTTTGAAAGAATTATTTTTAAAACCTATCAAATAAGCCAGAAAAAGCCTTAAAAGAACAGACTGCTTATAAGAGGTACTAAGGCTAAGTTAGGACTGATAAGCTAACACACAAGCTTCTATAAGCTTGTGTGGACTAAATAAGCTGAAAGAGCTAAAAACAATCCTAAAAAGCCAAAAAGAAACAGAATAAGCAGTATAAGACAACCAAATAAGCTCAGGACAAAATTAAGCAATTAAATCACAACTGCACAACCAAACAGCCTGGAAAGGTAACTTTGAGCTTATGAAAAAGCTCTTAATCAATAAGATATGATACTAAAACTAAGAAAATATAAAGCTAATACACCAGAGAGCTTAAGAAATGAAGGTCAAACCAAATTGAGCTTATATAAAGCTTATAAATAATCTGATAAGAGGGCTACTCAGGACACTTAAGAGTTCTGCTATATCAGTGGAATACACACTGATGTGCATATTTTTTAGGCCACAAATAAGCACTATTAAGCTATGTTATGAACTGGAACTTGAAAAACATCATTAACCATCATCTAAACTATTTATAAAATGATATTCAGAAGCTTTTGATCAAAATTAAACACTAAAATGACTATTGAAAAACTGTGCAGACTGCATTTTTGAGTTTTTGATACTAATGACAGATTTTAAGGCTAAAACTTAACTATTTGATTAAAACTTGAATGACACTTATCCAAATCCTATAAACTAACTAGAATGACTTAAATGAACTCAAAAACTACAATATTAAGGCCCTAAAACTGATTTATAAAAACTAAGCTATGTTTGAGAGTTTAAAACCTTAAAACTTAGAAATCCAATCTAAAACCTCCAAAACTACTAATAAAAACTTAAATCAACTTAAGATTAGCTTAAAATGACTTAATTAGACCAAATTCAAGTAGGCTTAATGACCTATGAACAGTGAAACACCATTTTGACCCATTTTAAAGCTTGTGCCAAACACTCCTTAATGAAACCCAAAACTGATTTTAAGCTACTATATGATGCAACACTCACATATTCTTAAGTCCAGACCAATGTTAAGCTTATTTGAAGTGTTTAAAGCAAAAATCAGTAACAGAAAAGTGCTTATTCAATGATCTAAGCTAATAAGCAGTTTCACCTCAAAATCACCATTAAGCATATAATGAAGAAAAACAATTAAATAGCCCAACAAATCATCAAATCAACTTCAATTAAGCATATTAAGACAATTAAACTCAAATAAGCATAAAAATAAGCATAAAACAGAAATAAGCAGTATAATAATCAAAATGAAGAAATATTGAACTTACTTTGTCCTTTGCACAAACAAAGACATAAAATTGCTCCAAGAGCTAATCTACAAGCTCCAGCTTGTTAGAAACAAGTTGGTACAGTCCAATAAGCGCTTCCCTTTTTGGCTTATCATCCAATAGCTTATTCCACAATTTGCAAAGGTAATTTTGAATGTTAAGAACCAAAAAGCTCAGAATAAGCTATGGATAAGCTTATTTGAGATCTCAACAATGTATTAAATAAAGTGCTTATTAAGTGCTTATTTTACCATATTAGAGTATTAAGACAAAATGTAAAAGAGACAAGGTATTGGAAACAACTGAATTTTATTAATAAACTTAAACTATTACAATGTTTATAAAAAAGACAGAATTTAAATCAAAAAGCAGTAAATAAGCTAATACAATAAAAATGATTAAAGAAATAAAAGCATAAAAGAAGATCCCAAGTGTGTGTGAAGAGGATGCTATTTATAGCCTTCTAGGGTTTCCTCAGTCCAATCCCGTCCATTCAATCAAGATACATCATCATCCATCAATCTCAGCCCTAGGATCAAACTGCCACCTCTCAATAGCCAATGGGAAAGCTTCAAAATGCCAAGTAGGATGGAATATGAGCTCATTTCTGTCTACTTGTCTGCTACTAGAAGGGGTAAGTATAATAAGTGAGCAGGGTAAGTACTAGAAGGGATGATGAACAGTAAAAAGGGAATACGCGCCCTTTTTTATCTGGTTTGACCCATATTAATTGAAGAATTGACTTCGGGTTTAAAAGGGGTGGATCGGGTTTTATGGGATCCGGGTTTATAAAGGATTGGTGGACTGGGTTCTTTTAATTGATGGCCAGATGGATTGGTTTGGTATAAGGTTTGTAGGATTGGATTTGGTTAATATTATTAGTAATAGAATTTAACAAAAGTTAGTCATGGACTAACTTTACAAAAATCTAGGGACTAACGGTGCAAACGGTTATGGACCATAAATGTAAATGATTTATCATTTAAGTTTCGGTTTTGAGGTTTTTGGGTTTTAGACTGATGAAACATGCAAAATTACTTCCCCGGCCTCGGCTTTTCTCACTCTTTCATTCTCGTGCTCGTTTTCGTCTGTTTTGTCTTTCTTTTCGTCATTTTCTTATATCCTTTACCTGCACATACATAAACACAAAAACAAGCATATATTCGGCATTTATGGTCGGTTTTTGGTGTTTTGAGTCCGTTTTTGATAAAGAAAAGGTATGTGATTTAACACATACCAAGTTGATCGGGCTTCACATGTCATTAATAGAGAAAAGAGTACATAAAACTGACTAAACATGTTAAAACGAGTTCCCGCTGCTGGTTTTAACCGCAGTCAGCTATAGAAATGGGAACACTTACATTAAACGTAACATTTTTTAAGGTTCCGAATATTCCATGTCCGGGGCACGTCTTGGCCATTCTAGTTTCTGAGCTTGTATGCCCCTTTGCCTAATGCCTCCATGACTTCGTATGGGCCTTCCCATTTGGGCCTAATTTTTCAGTGTTCTCAACCTGGCTGGCCTTATTGCTGCGGCAAATGAAATCTCCTAGTTTGAAGCTTGTGCCGCGGACCTTGGCATTGTAGTACTTTTCCATTTTGGCCTTGCTTAATGCTTCTTCGATGGCTGCAACCTCCCTCTTTTCTTCTATAAGGTCCAGGTTCCGGTGTAGGGCTTCATCGTTTTTTACTGGATCAAAAAGAGCGCACCTTAAGGATGGCATTCCTATCTCTACGGGGATTACAGCCTCCGTCCTGTAAGTCAGGGAGAATGGTGTATCTCCGTTGCTGGACTTGATCATGGTCCGGTGTGCCCACAGCACGTGTGGTACTTCTTCTAACCAATCTCTGCTTCCCTGCTCTATCCTTGCTTTTATTCCTTCTCCCAAGCTTCTGTTTTCCCTTTCAACCAGTCCATTTTCCTACGGATGTTTTACTGATGCAAACCGCTGCTTAATGTTGAGTTTTTTGCACCAGTCCTTGAAGGGGTTGTCTCTGAACTGTTTACCATTATCTGACACAATCTCCCCCAGAAGACCGTACCTGCATACAATATTGTCCCACACAAACTTTTTCACTTGATTTCCGGTGATGGTTGCAAGGGTTTGGCCTCAATCCACTTAGTAAAGTAGTCTATTCCCACTATCAAGCACTTGATCTTCCCCGGAGCCTCTGGGAATGGGCCGCAAATGTCCAGGCCCCATTTATAGAATGTCCAGGGGGAGGTGATGGGGGTCAACTTATGCTGCGAATTTTTGGGCACTGGCCGGTGGACTTGGCAATCTCGGCATTTTTGTATCACTTCCCTTGCGTCTCTGTGCATGCTAGGCTGATAATATCCGGTCCTGATTGCTTTTGCCACGATGGCCCGCAGTCCGGAGTGCATGCTGCATGATCCTTCATGGATTTCTCTAATCACATATTTGGCTTGTGTTGGACCCACGCACCATAACCCCGGCTCTAGGAAGGACTTGCGGAATAAGACTCCGTCAATGATGGTGTATTGCCTTGCTTTGATCTTCAGCTTCCTAGCCTTTTTCTGTTCTGCAGGGAGAACTTCATCTCTTAAATACTCGACCAGCCGGTCATCCAGGTGTCTCCTTCCTCTTCCACTACCGCCATCACCTCCTTATCCTCAATTGACTTCTCTTTTAGAACTTCAACCAATACCTGCTTTCTTAAGTGAGCAAAACTAGTGGAGGCTATCTTACTTAACGCATCTGCCTGCTTGTTTTGGCTATATGGAATCTGCCCTATTGAGAACATGCGGAAGCCTTGTATCAGCGTCTGAGCTTTTGCTAGATACCATATCATGCTTTCCTCTTTTGCCTCGTATACTCCATTAATTTGGTTTGCAACCAACCGAGAGTCCACATTAGCGGATAGGTCCTTCACCCCCATTTGCTCAGCTATCCTAAAACCAGCCAGCAATGCTTCATATTCTGCCTCATTGTTGGACGTGTCAAACTCAAACCTCAGAGCATAAGTGAACTCTGTACCTTCTAGATTTGTAAGAATCAAGCCTGCCCCGGAACCTTCTAGGCAAGAAGATCAGTCCGTGTAAAGATTCCATGGCTTGGCATATGGTAATTCTTTTGGGGGTATTTCCGTTGCAGGGACTTCTGCAATAAAATCTGCCAACACCTACCCTCTTATAGTTGTCCGTGGTCTGAAGCTAATGTCATGCTCCCCTAGCTCGATAGCCCATTTGGCTATTCTACCCGTATTCTCTGTTCTCGCAAGCACTTGCTTGATACGTTGGTCTGTGATGACAACCACCGGGTGTGCTACAAAATGCCTTCTAGCTGCGTAAACCAATGCTAACACCAATTTTTCCATTGGACTGTAGTTTATCTCCGGACTTTGCAGTGCGCGACTTATGAAGTAGATAGGTTCCTGATGTGGCCCTCTTTCTGCTAGTAGAACTGCACTGATAGCCTCCCTCACCGCAGATAATTACATTATCAGTTCTTCTTTCGGCCGGGGGGGCGTAAACATGGGGAGGTTGGCAATATGCTTCTTCATTTCTTTGAATGCCTGATCCGCCTCTGGTGTCCAGTGGAAGTCACTCTTTTTGATACACTTCTTCAGCGTTTTGAAGAACGGTAAGGATTTTTCCGCGAACTAGGATAGGAAGCGGTTGAGACTTGCTAGTTTCCCGTTCAAGCTTTTCACTTCTTTCAGCGTTCGCGGGGAGGGCAATTGGGCAACGACCTTAGATTTCTCCGGACAAGCCTGAATCCCTTATTTACTGACCACGTGTCCTAGGAATACCCCTTCCTCTGCTCCAAAAGTGAACTTCTTCGGGTTTAGCTTCATGTTGATTTTTTCGAGGGTCCCAAAAATTTCTTCTATGTCCTTTAACACTTCTGTCTCTGAGTGGCTCTTGACGACCAATTCGTCTACATACGCCTCCAAGTTTCTTCCAATTTGTCTTTCGAAAGCTTTATCTACCAGCTGTTGATATGTGGCCCCAGCGTTCTTCAGGCCAAAAGGCATTTTTTGTAGCAAAAAATTCCTTGGTATGTGTGGAATGCGGTTTTCTCTTCGTCTTCCACAGCCAACTGGATTTGGTGGTATCCCTTATATGCGTCTGATTGTACAATAAATTGCACGACCAGGCCTTCATTGATGATCAAAGGATATTGGGGATGTTGAGGTTGCGCCAAACTTGTCTTTAACCTGAAATAAGAAATACTAAGACACTACGTTAAGTGCTTGCGCACGGGTTGGACCCTGCGAACCACCTCCGGCGTGCGAATAAGTATGTGTTATGATAAGTTGGTAGTGAAATGAGAGAGTCTAGTTTGTTTACCATTATTCTAGCCCGTCTAAGCTATTTATAGGGAAGGAAATAGGCATTAGAGAGCTCTTGCACATAATTCAGAGATCATGGGGGCGGCTCATGATTTGTGGTAACCGCTAGGGCTTTGTGACCCACGATCTCCTCTTTGGCGGGAAAGCCTAAGGAAAGAGGGGACGTGGGTATGACCAGGTCAAGATGGTTCTCCATTCTAGTACCCTCTAAGGAGGTACCCCGAAGGACTTAGGGCTTCGATTGGCGGATTCCCAACTGGTAACCACTTCATAGATGAATGGTTTTACGCCAATGAACATTTTAGGAGGTTGACCTGGGCCTTCGAAGAGAAGGCTTCGTACAGGCTCGAAGGGGTGTCCTTCGACCTATTCGGAGGGTACATCATCAAACCCCCTAGTTGAAAGTGATATATACGTACAAGTATATATTGCTTACGACTCAAAAATCAGCCTACACTCTATCCCCTTCATCACAAAGTCGTACGAAAAAAAGATAAGTGCTTAAAACAAACTGTGCAATAAATGCGCCTAATGATGATCCATCCACTTGCGTCATAGGCCATAACGGCTAGGATTTCGGTATTCTCAAACGTCCCTTCAAAATTTAAAATACATTTGAAATCCGCATATGTGTCAAATACAGATGTACACGTGTATGGCTAGGATAAAAACTACAATTGGTATATAAACCCTTTGGTACGGTAAACCCTAGCTTACTTTTACCTTCCGCCCAAAATACACATACACATTACTGTGCGTTGTGCTTCTGTTGATTCGAAAGGTAATATTCCGTCATAAATATTTGATTTCTTGCTCTTATTATTTCAATACAGAATGCGTATGGCAGCGAAAAGAATCATCAAGCAACAAAAATGTACTTTAACTAAAAAAGTTTTAGCCGATTTTCTTGATGAATACCCCATACCAAAGGAGTTTAGGGTGATGCTTCCGAGCAAAACCCAAAGCATCTTTGACGCCCCCGAAGGGTATGTGGGTCTTTATGCTCATGCCTTTACTCAATCCAATTTTAGAATCCCAATCCACCCGCTAATTTTGGAATTTTTACAATATTACCAAGTACACATCTCTAGGTTGAATCCTTTTGGCCTAGCCAAATTGACCACCTACATTGTGATGTGCAAGGCTTACGGTTATGAGCCCACACTGACTGTGCTCAGGGGCATTGTTAACCTTTATCCTGGTGGTGATTGGATAACCTTGGCCAAGAGAAGTGAGCATGATGTGCCCTACTTGGTGACCAAACCCTTTTCAAACATCAGAAATTGGAAAGGGCAGTTTTTCTATATTCAAAACACAATCATACCTCCTGAATATCCAGCCTTGTTGGATAAAGCATTCATGTTTGATGAAAAACGCTTTAATGACCCCTTGCCATATGACATAAGAAGCAGTCCCATTTATCAGCGTCTTGCACGTCACCCAATTGATGTCCAAACGTTTCTTGAGCCAATTCTGTTTATGGCGGGCATTGTTGACCGTTGGGAAGGGTCTCCATCAAAGCCTAAGATAGTATGTGAAGGAAAAAGTGTGTACATTCCCATTTAAATAAAATAAATAACTTACATGCGGATATTTATCTCTTTTCTTTTGTTGTTGCAGAAATGGCGTTCAGGAATTTCGTTGTGTCGGGAGGTGCTAATGAGATCAGCTTTATTCCGAAGGACCCAAAAGATGTGAACTATGGAGCGGGGTCTCCGTCTGTGTCTGTTAACAACAATGATGTAGACGCTCCACCAGTTGAGCCTCTTACCGTAGTCCCACCTCCCAAACCTGTGAGCACTGAGGAAGCCCCCCAGTTTATTGAGAATATTGCAGATTCTGACTATCCCCTCTCCGAGGGTGATCAAGTGACAATCGTAGGGTCTTCTGGCATTGCAGACAGGGTGAAGAAAAGGAAAGGAATGAGTGCTAAGGCTGTAAAAGCTCCTACGAAGAGGAAGTGATAACGCTCAAATTGTACATGTTTTTAGGAGGGCTATCATGGATTTTATGCATATATATTGATCACTTTTATGAACTTATGGTACTTAATGAAGTATAATTTCTATTTTATATTCATGGAAGCTCACGACAAAGAAAACCAAGAAAAAGACGAAGAAACGATCAATAAACGAAGATTTATGCATATACGAAGAATTCCCGACAAAAGCGAGTCTCTTGGAGTATATTCGAGAAGATAAAGTCATGAAATTGTCACTCCAAAGACTCAAAAATAAATCACAAGAGGGAAAACGAGAAAAGAAATGAAGAAAAGAAGCTAAAACGAAGAAATAATGGAAGACTCGTTGTTCCCGACACACCTCCACCATTTTGGCCATAACTTGAGTATACGAACTCAGATTTAGATGATTCAAGAGGCCACGGAACCGGGAGAGAAGGATCTACAACTTTTGTGTTTATCATTTCTGGCGAAAATGCTCCATCTGATCGGTATTGGCCCGCAACCAATTCGGATGGAGCTAACTTTTTCATCCATCCGATCGGTATGGTCCCTTATCCGATCGGATGGACCAATCTGACCTTCCTAAGTTATTTTTAATGCATTATTAAGTGTCATTAAGCCCCAAGCCCAATCACTTACCTCCATTTACTCCATTTCCTGGTATTTTATGACACTTAGTGCCCAAGTTTCATACTTAGAGGCTAAGGGTTGATTTCTACTATATATATGAGTGCTTAGGCTTGGTTTTTATTGTGAAATTCTACCCTTCACCCTTAATGACGAATTTTCCCCAACTTATCTCTCCCAAAAGACCACCAACCTCTGCCATTTTCAGAAGAAGGCTCAAACACATAGAAGAAGGTGTTGGGTATTATTTTCTGGCTTGGTAGAAAATGTATAGTTGATTGGAGGGTTGAAGGTTTCTATAAGTCCTTTACCTTTGCCTATTGTAATTCATACTTTGGGTAAACCTTGTTACTTTTATATTTCATGATGTTTATGATTACCATGATTGTTGAATCTTTGTGTTTGATTGAAATAACCATGGAATAGTTTTGTATACTTGTTTAGATATTATGATAACTTGTGATAAAGGGATGTTTGGATATTTGTAGTGTTTGTTTGAAATATGATGATAACATCATATTTGGTTAAATTGGAACTTCTCTTGTTTATTGTCTTGATTAATCATTGTTGAGTCTAAATGTCGAAAGGATTCTCAATAGTGGTTGATTTCAATTCATTAGTCAACGAATGTTTTGGTCTTGTACTTTGTGACGATTGTATGAGAAACTTAATAAACATAACAAGTGAAAGTTTAATTTAGATTAAGGTTCGAAAGGCATCTTTTGAATATGTGTTCTAATCATTTTTCAAGTAAATGGAACTTCACGAATTAATAACATCAAAGTCTAAAGTTCGAAAGGATTCTTTCTTGTTATAGGCATAAGGCTCATGACATGACCATTTGATTGAGGCTTATACATATTTGATTTATAAAACACTAAATTATTATTGGTTCTAAAGGTCGTAAGGATTACTTTTGATAATATGTTTTCCAAACTAACCATCCTAATATCCACGTGATCATTTGTCCAAACATTTATGTTCTTTGTGTGATTGTTCTTATATTGCTTTTCTTGTTGGTTTGATCTGTGACAATCATAACCATCAACTTGTTACTTTCTTAAACAAACAAACGACACTTGAGTGCAACCAAGTCTCTTGGGACGACATTGACTTACCAACCCCAATACTACATATGACTAGGGTATACTTGCCAGAATTTGTTCCTAGTTAATCGGTAATTCTTGTTTAAAAATTTAAAGCTTCAATGGAGCGCATCAAGTTTTTAGCGCCGCTGCCAGGGATTTGGTTTTTGTTCTTAGGTGTTTGTTTGTTTGCTTGTTTGTTCGTTTCCTTGATATATTGATCGATTGCTTGTTTGCTAATTTGTTCGAATGCCATATTGCTCTTGCTCATAAATGATTGTTTCTTTGTTCTTGTTTGATTGCTTGCTTGCTTGTTTTCTCATGATGATTGCTTAATTGCCTCTCTTGCTCTTTGTCTAAAAAAATTTCTCATTTCTCATAATTGCTTAAATGATCTTGGCTTAAAAATCAAATTTTTTGATGTTGGGATTTCGTTTCATGTGTTCTAAAAATACGCATTTAAAATTTTGCTAAATGTGCTCGAAAGTGTTTGCGAAAAAACCACCCAAACCACTCCAACCGATCGGTCACCACCCGTAACCGATTCGGTTGGAGGCTTTTGAACCAATTTTTTTTCTAGTTTGTGTGTTTTTCTTGTTTTGTGAGTTTTATGTTTTATATGTTATGTGATCTCTTGCATGTCTCTGTGTTATTTGTTCGTGTTCTTCTTGTTCGGATTAGTTTCATATTAATTTTGAATAAGACTATCTTGTTTTAGATTGTTTTGTTTTGATTTGTGTTACATGATTAATTATGTTTGCTTGTGTCTATGTGCTTGTCATTTTCTGTGATCGTGCTTTTATTTGCTTATTTTTGTTTTAAGTGTCGTATTATGTTCTTGATGTTCTTCTAGTACATATGTGTTTATGTGTTTTATTTACTTGTGTCTATTTTCGTATTCTTTACCTTATGTCTTTTTGTTTTATTTTGTCAATAAAAGTTTATAACTGAAACTTATTTATAAAAAAAATGGTCACCAGATTGCCAACCGAATCAGATGGAATCCATACCGATCGGTTGGAGCTCTCGGTAAAAATTGGCCCAAGGGAAACCAACCCAACCAATCGGTTAGATCCTCTTACCGATAGGATGGACCAATCGGTAAAAAAAAAAAAAAAAAAAAAAAAAAATGTTATTTTCATTTTTCGTATTTTGTTCTTGTGTTTTTGTGTTTAGATCGAACAAGTTTAAATTTCTTTTGGTTTTTGCAAGAGCATCATTTCTTTTATTCTACTTATATTTGGTTTTTTTTTTTTTTTTTTTTTTTTTTTTTCATTTTAAATTTTGTTAATTTAGTACGTTGTGAATAAATAAGTACTTGTTTTAAAAAATAAAAATGTTTCGAACTTTGTAGGTATGTTCACTGGAAACCCTCATGAGACTTCACTCATCTGCTCGGCCCACCGAGGGGTTTAAAAGGCTTGTTGCATACGCTAAATGCAACCTTGATGCCTACGAAAGTTAGTTTTAGAATTTTACGCGTTTTTTGTAGTTTAGTTTATTTTTGCATATTTAATAAGCTCTTGGAGATTGGATTATTGGTGATATTATACTTGGTGTGGAGATGTTTTGTTGAATGAGAAATTGATTGATCTCATAAGCTTATACTAGAATTTGCTTAGCACCTTATCATATGGAGTTCGATCGCAATTTCTTGGCCCGGGAAGTTTCGTTTCTCTTGGACTATTTATTTATTTATTTTCCCAATTTTACATGCTTTGAAGTTAATTTTCATTACATTTTGGACAATGCTTAACTTAAGTGTGGGGGGAAGTAAATAGAAAAAACGAAACTACTTTTCAAATTTATAATTTTTGGGGCCAATTTGAAATTTTGTATACTTGTTTGCCCATGTGATCTAATTGTTTTCACGCTTTTAGGATAATATATTAGAATAACTGGATCAATCCACTGGTGAAATCTATAATTTTGAAAAAAATGAGATGTGTCCCAATTAATATTGCAATCCATTCTGGGATCGATAACATTTGCTAGCACATATTATAGCCCTTTCCACTAATATGTGAGGATTTGAGCCTGTTTCGTATATAGCATACATCTTTTATGCTTGGATCTTTTGCTATGAGTGTGCCGGTGATTTTATTTATTCTAGAACTTGTACTTGTAAATCATTACCAGACCGCAGTAAGATCACATTCGTGTGATATAAGTGTATTCATGTGATAAAGAGGCATCCTTAGGAATAACACCAAATGGCCATCCGTTTACAAAATAATTTTTGCTAATCACATCGGTTAGTTAACCTCGTATTTGGAACCCATTTGCTAGCGTTTATCTTTAGCGCTAGATACCCTTAGTTCACCCTCCGAACCAATCCTTTTCATTTGTGTTACATCCAGAAAAATAGAAAAATATTTCACACTTTAAACCTTAGCATAACCTTTAGTCGAAGTCCAAATAGTGGTTGCTAGTTGCTTGGAATGTTGGATTGTTTTTTATAATTGATAGTTAGCCACACTTTTCCAGTTGTGTGTGCCATTCCGACAAAGATGAAGGATGCACACTTCTTATTTGCATTTTTGTGGTGTATGCTTATACGAAGTGTTGGGGGGGGGAGGGGGGAGATGTGTATGTATGAAGAAGAAAAAAAAATATTAAAAAAAAGGAAAAAAGAAGAAGATAAGTCATCACAACTATAAGGTGACAATTATAGCCAATGTGCTATATATGAAGATGAAGAAAGAAAGTTATGTGATATGTTGTTAGCCAATGAGCTAAATATGAGGAATATTATTATGGCGAATCGGTGAATCGATATGGGAAAGTTCAAAGAAGAGGAAGTTGTTAACTATAATCATCTACGGGTTTGCGGTTTCTTCGGTAACTAGCAACAATGGGACTTGGACTTGACTTTATTTTTCTTTTAAAACCAGTTTCATAAATACTCCCATGCCTTATCCCTACCCTTACCAAATTACTTTATTCGTTGTTAGCTTTCGAGCATCCGGATATAGTGATGGCTTTGTGAAAATATGTAGTGCATTAATATTTTAGTGACCATCCAGTTTTTGAGTGATCGAATGACGCGCCAGCGATCTAGTGTGTATTTTGGTGACCATCCGTTATGTGAATAGCGCGCCAGCAATCCAAGATATGCCCTAGTGACCATCCGTTGTTCGAGTAAATCAAGAATTCGCGCTAGCGATCTAATATGTTCTTGTATGAGATATTTAAACATAAGCCTGGTACAACCTCGAAGCCTGTACATTACAACCCGAATAAAAGACCTCTTTAGATGTTTACACTTGGCGCTTACGCCACGTCGGTGGAGTTTTGTTTCTTGTACAAGCCTATGGTAATAAACGGATCATGACTGAGCAATGAGTGTGATTTCTCTTATATTTACTCCACTACCTAAATAAATGAGTGATTGAGTGAATTATACTTCGTTTCTTTTTCGTGAGGTGTTTAGAAATGTTACTCAAGCAAGAAAATCTATGGGTATTGTCATACATCTCGGTTTTTCACTATAACGCTTAAAAATGATGAGTCGTATCTTGTAATTGTACTTGGTAGATTTGCATCATAATTTTTATAATCATTTTTCATGCACCATGTGGGATCTATTTTTCTTAATATTTGCTTGAGGGCAAGCAAACCCTTAAGTGTGGGGGAGTTTGCGCTCATTTTCTCTTTTATTAAAATATATATATATATATATATATATATATATATATATATATATATATATATATATATATATATATTTCGATATTTAAAAAAAAATCAAAATTTTAAAATTTTCTTTTCGTTTAGTCATTTAGGTATGAATTTCGATTTTTCTTTTTCTAGATTTGCTTGAGGGCAAGCAAAGTTCAAGTGTGGGGGAATTTGATAACGCTCAAATTGTACATGTTTTAGGAGCGTTATCGTGGATTTTATGCATATATATTGATCACTTTTATGAACTTATGGTACTTAATGAAATATAATTTCTATTTTAGGTTCATGGAAGCTCACGACAAAGAAAACCAAGAAAAAAGACGAAGAAACGATCAAAAAAACGAAGATTTATGCATATACGAAGAATTCCCGAAAAAAGCGAGTCTCTTGGAGTATATTCGAGAAGATAAAGTCATGAAGTTGTCACTCCAAAGACTCAAAAATAAAGCACAAGAGGGAAAACGAGAAAAGAAATGAAGAAAAGAAGCTAAAACGAAGAAATAATGGAAGACTCATTGTTCCCGACACACCTCCACCATTTTGGCCATAATTTGAGCATACGAACTCGGATTTAGATGATTCAAGCGGCCACGGAACCGAGAGAGAAGGATCTACAACTTTCGTGCTTATCATTTCTGGCGAAAATGTCCCATCCGATCAGTATTGGCCCGAAACCGATTCGGATGAAGCTAACTTTTTCATCCATCCGATGGGTATGGTCCCGTATCCGATCGGATGGACCAATCTGACATTCCCACATTATTTTTAATGCATTATTAAGTGTCATTAAGCCCCAAGCCCGATTACTTACCTCCATTTACTCCATTTCCTGGTATTTTATGACACTTAGTGCCCAAGTTTCATACTTAGAGGCTAAGGGTTGATTTCTACTATATATATGAGTGCTTAGGCTTGGTTTTCATTGTGAAATTCTACCTTCCGCCCTTAAGGACGAATTTTCACCAACTTATCTCTCCCAAGACCACCAACCTCTGCCATTTTCAGAAGAAGGCTCAAACACATGGAATAAGGTGTTGGATATTATTTTCCGGCTTGGTGGAAAGCGTATAGTTGATTAGAGGCTTGAAGGTTGCTATAAATCCTTTACCTTTGCCTATTGTAATTCATACTTTGGGTAAACCTTGTTACTTTTATATTTCATGATGTTTATGATTACCATGATTGTTGAATCTTTGTGTTTGATTGAAATAACCATGGAATAGTTTTGTATACTTGTTTGGATATTATGATAACTTGTGATAAAGGGATGTTTGGATATTTGTAGTGTTTGTTTGGAATATGATGATAACATCATATTTGGTTAAATTGGAACTTCTCTTGTTTATTGTCTTGATTAATCATTGTTGAGTCTAAATGTCGAAAAGGTTCTCAATAGTGGTTGATTTCAATTCATTAGTCGATGAATGTTTTGGTCTTGTAGTTTGTGACGATTGTATGAGAAACTTAATAAACATAACAAGTGAAAGTTTAATTTAGATTAAGGGTCGAAAGGCATCTTTTGAATATGTGTTCTAATCATTTTTCAAGTAAATAGATCTTCACGAATTAATAACATCAAAGTCTAAAGTTTGAAAGGATTCTTTCTTGTTATAGGCATAAGGCTCATGACATGACCATTTGATTGAGGCTTATACATATTTGATTTATAAAACACTAAATTATTATTGGTTCTAAAGGTCATAAAGATTACTTTTGATAATATGTTTTCCAAACTAACCATCCTAATATCCACGTGATCATTTGTCCAAACATGTATGTTCTTTGTGTGATTGTTCTTATATTGCTTTTCTTGTTGGTTTGATCCGTGACAATCATAACCATCAACTTATTACTTGCTTAAACAAACAAATGATACTTGAGTGCAACCAAGTCTCTTGCAACGACCTTGACTTAGCAACCCCAATACTACATATGACTAGGGTATACTTGCCCGAATGTGTTCCTAGTTAATCGGTAATTCTTGTTTGTAAATTTAAAGCTTCGATAGAGCGCATCAGGAAGCTAGCCCTGCCAACCTGATGAGTGTGTAAATACTCATCATTTTTACCTAATCTGAGCTGCCAAAACATCCAAAAATACTCAAAAATGCATCATAATACTGAAATTATCCCAGAATTGTGTTTTATATGTTTCTGATGCAAAATGTTTAAAAACAGATAAAAAACGAACAAAGTTTGCATAATTGGCAGTTTCAGTCCCTCAACTTTCAAAAGTTGTCAAAACTAGTCCCTGGTTATTCTAAAAACAGGAAAAGTCATCAAAGGTCCTTTTTAAATCATAATTTATCATAATTAGTCCTTTGGTGAAAAATCTCAAAAGTTTTGGAAAATTTCATGTTTGGTCCCTGGTGATTAATTTTGAGAAATATTCAACTATGGTCCTTGGGAGTTTATAATGTGGTGAGATTAACCTTTGTGACAACTTTAGGATTTTGGCAGAAAAGGTCCTTTAAATTCAGCTTTGTACAATAATGGTCCTTGTGATTTCTAAAACAAATATCCAAATCAAAAAAATAAACCAAACCTGATCCTATTTCCAAGCCCCAAAATCCAAATAACTTAACCCAGCCAACCCTTTATTTAAACAACCCAAGCCCAAAGCCAAAACCTTTAACCCGGCCCACATTTTATTTGCTAAATATCCCAGGGTCAAAGGAGTGTTTGACCCGTCTTCTCCAAAACCACCCCGCCAAAACCACAACTCCCCACCTCACCTCTGCAATACCACCAATCCACCCCCCAGCTGGCTATTCCACTGAAACACGCCACCCCTCCTCTTATCTTCACACCTCACCCCCACATGCTCAGGAAGAAGTTAAAAACCCACTTGTCCACTTTTCCCGCCAAAATGGGATTGAACGAATGGGATCACTTCAAAACAATTGGATGGGTGGGATTAGCTCGGAATCAATCAAGGAGTCTTGTGGAGTGCTATATAAAGAAAAAGAAGACCAAGAGTTCAAGTTGTCATTAGTTTTAGGACCAAAGTAGTATAGAAAGTAGAATAATGTTATTTCAGTTCAATTAAGGTTTTTAATGATCAATTCCAGTTAGTTTCAAGTTCTTTGTAATAATTTACTTCTGTATTGTACTCTATTTCAAATATAATGAAAGTTCAAGTTTCATACTTCTCTGTAATTCGTATTTATTTGTTTAGCTATTAAGAACCAATCACAAACCATCCAAACCTTTTCTATAAGCTTATATAAGCTTTACATAGCTTATGATAAGTTTATTTTAGATTAAACCTGTTCTATTCAAGAAAAGTGAGAAAAGTCAAAGAAAGTCAACTGGGAGGTCAAAATAAGCAATTCTGGGTTTAGAAGCTAAGCTGGATGGTTTTCTGGTTTCTAGCTTGTTGACAACAAGCTAGGAGTAGTTTTTGATCCTTGGTTCTTGTTCTAAAAGCCCTTTGCAGTTGTAAGCTAATTTCAAGATTTTTTCTTAATTTTGTGTTTTACTGTTACACAGCTTAATTGTAGCTTATTTCTGTATTTTATTGCTTATTAATAGTTTATGATTGCATTTCATTAGTATTCTCAGTTTTATATAGTCACTGTCTTCATTTTTCTAAAAAAAAAACATACAAAAGACCAAAAATAGCCTTAACTAGTTTAGCTTAATATTGTGCTTAATTCTGTGTTATAAGTTGCCATTTAGTACTCAAATAAGTTAGTAAAAGTAAGTTTATTAGATATCCTAGCTTAATTTATCATTTTCCTTTGGAAAATCCACACAGTTACCATTTTAAGGAGTGTTTGGTTTATGACAGTCACTAGGCCAAACACCATAGTTACTGTTGATTGACCAATTTCACCAACTTCAAACAAGCTTATTTTGGTCCCTATAAGTTGTTTCCAGGTCCAGATAGGCCATTTAGATCAAATTAGTAGTTTTACATAACCCTTGTTCATAACAGACCTCAGTGAGCTCAAACAAGCTCATACAAGCTACAAGCTCATTTGGCCCATAACCTTGGCATTTCTGAGTTCATGTAGGTCTATATAGAGTAAACCATAGAGTTGTTTTGGTCTTCTCACTCTCTGCACAAGCCTAGCACAAAACAGACCAAGCAGACTGCTAGTAGTTTTTGTATTTCATCCTTTTTGCAGATTTTTGATATTTTCTAGTGATCTCACCTTAAGCTGGAATTAGCTGATCTTCTGGACTTTAAATATTCCCCAGCTCACCTTTAATAGAGTATTTTTTGTTTCTTTTTTAGATCACTTTTAAGCTCTCAATTAAGCTTGCAATAGGGCAGTTTTTGCCCTGTGCACTGCCTGTGCATCAGCAGCCCAAGCAGACCCTTGAGCTTATTGAAAGCTTTTAAGCTCTTAGCCTGAGCTTTTTCCATAGCCTATAGCTTCTTTAGTTATATCTCAGTCCCTAGTACCCTGTTCCATAAGCTCTTAGCTTACCATCAAGCTTATAGCTTAATTGTTCATATTCTAGTTTTTAAAAAACCAAAAAAAAGTTAACTGTTAAGATAGCTGCTAGTTTTCAGCTTATTAAATAAGTTTTAAAAATGGTTCCTTAATTAAAGATACTTATATTCAGCTAAAAAGTAGTTAGCAAAAAGAAAATACTCAAAAAAATAAAGTTAGCAAAAATAGTACCTAGTGGGTTTCTAACCCACGACCTGTCGTTCACTAGCCCAAAGACTCACCCAGTGTACCCGTAGTGTTTTTTGATTATTTTGTTACACCCTTTAATATTTAAATAGCACTTACCAGTTTAGTATTAATAAGCTTATCTAGCTTACCAGCTTATTTTTAGCTTATTCGTATAAGCTCTCTTTTCCATTTTATTTTTATTAGTTAGGTAATCACTTAGAGTAAATTATAAAAACATTTCGTAATTTTTAGAAAAGTTTTACTATTTTTAATCTATTTATTTAGTTTAACTAGTAATTAAATTATAATAAAAAATATAAAAATCAGAAAAATATAAATCTTTTTTACATAATTTTCTTTTGTCATTTTTAATCTAGGAAAAATATAAAAACATTTTTAGACCTTAAGAAAATCAAAAATAGAAATAAAGTGATAGCTTCTATTTAATAGAATTTATCTTTTTAATTTTAATTAAGTAATTTTCATTTTTATAATTTTTTTAGTTTCTATTTACTTAGTAATATTTTTAGAAAAAGTTTTAGAATTTTCTTTGTTCATTTAGTATTTTTTTTATAAATTTAAATAGTTTAATAAGTAATTAAATAAATAAATAATTAATAATAAATAGAAATAAAGTGTTAAAAATATAATTTAAGTTTTTAAATAAGTTTTAAGTCATTTTACATTTTTAGGTTTTAAATTTCATAAATTTCAGTTTTTGTCCCGTTTTAGATTTTCTGTTACGCGTTTTTAGGTTAATTAATTCGCGTTTAATTTTATTGTGTATATTTGTTTTAATTTGTTATTTAGAATTGTTAAATAAAGCAAAATCAAAAGCAATCTAAATCATCAGTCACTCTAATCCTAGCTTTTCACAGTTTTCCATTCACATCTCGTTGGGAAACGATCCGGGTGATCACTTGCCTGGTTTCACACACTACACACGAGCATTCGTTCTGAGGCTGTTTATATTTTATCATTTATTACGGTTGACCATTCACAAGTGGTTGACTTGTGTGATAGAGAAATAAAAGATAAGTGTTTCGGGACGGATCACAACCCCTCCGACAAAAACAGTGAAACCAAAAGGTTCCCATGCTAAGACCTTTGTGCCTTCCACCTTAGAGATCCCTGATGATGATATTCATGGTAAGTGAAAATCTTCTATGCTGAATAATCTTTATTATATCATATGGTTGATTATCCTATCTTGTGCAGGTCTGCCAAACACAAAGGAGCTTCCGAACGCACTTGTGTGTCATCAGCTGGTCGAGAAGGTGACTCCTGCCAGTTGATGGGGCACTTTGGATAACATGTCCATGGAGGAGCTGTGCAACCTGCATGACAAGAGTTATACTAGACAAGCTATGTTAGACAACCATCTGACTTCTCGAACAAGAGACCTGGTTCGTACAGTAGTGGCTGCAAGAGAAAAGATGGATGCTATCTTAGCCAAGAAAAAGAACAGGGATCAAGAGTATGCGGAGCTGGGATCAAAATGTAAAGAAGCAATGGAGGATTTTGAGAAGAATCCTATTGTCCAAGACCTTCGAGCAAAAATTGATAGTCTCGAAGGGCAGTTGAGGGAGGTTCAAGCGGAGTGTGGTACGCTGAGGATGGAGGAGGCTAAGGTTTCTGGTTACAAGGCACAAGTTACTACACTTGAGTCTAAATATGCAGGTCTCAAAGCCGAAAAGGCTAGGTTGGTGGAGCAGGAGATCAAGCTACGCGAGGAGGTAGATAGACTAAAACTCCAATGCAAGAGCTTGAAGAAGGACAGAGCTCAGGTGGTGTCGAAGGTTGTTCCTTATGTTGCAATGGAATTGTACCACAGCGATGAGGTGGGAGAGATAGTTGGGAAGCTGGTGAACGCGGCCATTTTTTATGGTAAATGCACGACTTTGGAAGAAATCTCTGAGACCAAGAAACCTGTGGTCTTGTCAGAGGTACCTTACTACCGCCCAACGTCGGAGCAGGAGTATAACAATGCTGGCAACGCGTACACTTCAGCAGAGTACCCTTTCCTCACCAAAGCAACCAAGGACCCCTCAGCCTCAATAGAAGATCTCCAGTCAAAGAAGCCAAGAAAAATTCAGCCTCCGTCTCCAACCAAGAAGAATGCTTATGTGAAGCCTCCGTATAATAACCTAAAAACGTGAATTCCAAAATACGTATTAATTTGAACTTGGAACCCAACCTAAGTAAGTATGAACTATCACATGAAAATTTCATAACATAAAAGCCATGATTATAAGCCCTATAAATCGACACATCTATGTTAATATAAGTACTATATCACATGTCCCCTACTAGTCCAAAATAAATAAAATGTGTACACAACATTTACATAGAAAGGTCTAGAATTTATTTGAAATTTAAAAGATGAAGTCCTGGTCTTTCTACTCCTCATTTCTCGGCTATTATCTCCTATAATTTCCCCCCTTCTCTCCATAATTCCAACCGAATATCACAAATAGCAAAACAAAGAAAAAAAACCCTAAAGTAATTAGGTGGCGGCATTATTTCTTTTTCTTCTTTCTGTCGTGCAAAAGTGGTACAAGTGGAGACGTTCAAGGCTGTTTTTGATCGCCAATAAACTGTGGTAGAGGACGTGGGTTGGCTTGAATAACGTGGTGTATTGAATCAGCTTCTGGTCTTTCTTTCTGTCCTCATTTTGTCCGTCTATTCGGCACATAAGGTACCACTTTTTGGTCTCATTTTTCTGTTCGATATGATCACATGAAATATAAACTTTTGTAACCAAAAACCAAACTCTTGGTTTACTAATAATGTATACTAAATGAAAGGAATAGTGAGCACATAATATGGGTCATTAATAAAAGGGTTGACTATTACATGAAATAATTCAATAAGTGTAAGTCTATGTTGAGTCCTATTTTGGCTATTCAATCAATAACTATATTAACCATAAATCTAGTAAGTAAAAGTTGGAATGATCATTTTTTTTTAGCACTCTAAATCTGGATGACATAGCTACATGAAATGATAAGTTAATTCACGGAATGAGAAATCACATGGATCGACTAGGATTTTAGATTGATAAATAATATAGGTCGATATACATTGATATAAGGCTTAATATTATCAAATATTACATGTCGATATATAATTTATGACTGGCTATTTAATTCAGATTTTTGCATGTAGTATGGATATATATTGTACAAAGAAATCCTAGATTTTATGCGTGTAAACATGTGATGGTTGTGTCAGGAAAAAGGGTGATGTGAATGATGCATGAACATGTTGATATAAAGAATGAAAATGGGTCAATAAACATGTCGATATATAGTTAACTATGGTCATTGGAATCAGTGTTGTTGCATGATATTGGATCGTCCTTGTGCATGAAATAATAAGAACCTAAGCATGTGTCGACTGGAAGAATTTAGGGTTTATTCAAGTGTGTTAAAAAGGGTGTGAAAGTGCATTTATACATGTCGATGTACCATTGATTGTGGCTAATAAAATCCGGTCTTATGTGCAGGAAATATAGGTCCTTATTGTGTATAAAATAACAAATTTGTATCTAGGATTTTAAGGGCTTGTATATTGTGATTTTATGCGATCATTATAGTGAGTTGGGTATGTCGAGTATGCTTGCTTTGGGGTGTGTCGGAATGGCTGGAAACAAGAGTCTTGTGGGCGTCATTAAGGTGTGTCTATTGAGGGTCGTTGTGATTGTTGTACATATAGGTTCATATGTATGTTCAGTGTCGAGTTAGGGTTAATAAATGGGTTAGGGTTTAAACTGCATGTAACATTTAATGAGATGATTAAGATATATAAAATATAGAAATTTCATATAAATATGTAATTCACACTTTGGCCCCTGAACTTTAATAAAATGACAGTTTAAACCCTAAACTATTAAAAGTTGTCATATTAACCCTAAACTATAATGTTCATCATATTAAGTCTAAAATTTATTTAACTGTCATTTATAACCCTAAAAGTTATTAAATCGAGAAACTTGCTAATTATAGAAACTTACTAAATATAGAAAATTACTAAATCGGAAAACTTACCAAATCGAGATACTTACTAAATATGGAAAGTTACTAAAAATAGAAAGTTTCTAAAAATGGAAAGTTACTAAAAGTGGGAAGTTTCCAAAAATAGAAAGAAACCATAAATATGGTTGATTGATTTGCATAAGGTACAGATATTCTACCCTTTCTCAGTAAGGGTGTCTCTTCTCATGACTTTGATCATTGACTTTGATTCGTTGCTATGATATGATTTGATCCTTTGATATGATCCCTTTCGATATGAGCTTTGCTATGATCTCAGTTATATGATCCGTTGATATGATTCAGTTGATATGCCATTGCTATGATTCCCTTTAATATGATGCTATGATATGATATGTTATGTTCTGTTTTGTCGCCCGAGCTAACTAGCCATGGAGGTACCATGGCCATGTCATTGAGGCACCGATGGCATGACACTTTCTGTGGAGGTGTGATTGATCCACGGCATCCCGTTCTGTTATGATATGATATGTGTACACTTTGGCCATTATGTATATGTATGTACAGTCTCGAACTGGCATATGTATTTTGTTTTGCAGGGGGCATATGGATGCATCCTAGGCTCATATGATATGATATGTGATATGATTTGTTTGGTGACTGGCTGTATGTGCCCTATACCCCACTCACTATTTGGTACTTAGAGGCCTCCCCTCTCCGTACAATTTAGATATGATAGGTATATGTGATATGTGGTCTATTCGAGTGGCTCGTTTAGACAGGTTCGTGGCTATCTATTAGGTATCTTTGGTCCGTTCGAGTGGCTCGTTTGGACGCGTTCGTTGACGTTTATTACTTTGACTCTAGAGCTATTCTTATTCATGATATTCATGCATTTGATTCATTTGATTCGTATTCGTTTGTTTATGCTTATTACCTTTTCTGTTTGTATATATATCTGTTCACTGTGCTTTTTATGCTCAGCCGCATTTTCTTTTCCATGCGGCAGGTAATAAGCGGGATGCGGGGCAAGAGAGTTGAGAGTAGGAGTAGAAACCTACCTTATTAGATTCCCCATTGTCTTGGAATTATTTTGGACTTATGTTATGGATGTTTATTTCCTTTGTATTTCTTTTGAGATTGTTAAGTCTTTTGGGAACTTGTACTTTATAAGTCATGATATTCTTGACTTAGCTTTATGAAAGACTTCTGCTTGCGTTATTTATATGTTCTGATTAGACACCATAATGTGGCATCTTAACCAAGGTCGGGTTGGGGTGTTACAATTATGGTATCAGAGACAGGTTGCGACTTGTAGCTCATAAGTTATGGCCTGTGAAAATCTAGGCCCTTAGGTTTTGCCCTCTAGGACTTAGGTTTGACCGGTGAGGATTGGGTAGACATTAGGTTTCATTTCGGCACGATCTTTTCCTTCATATTTTGCTTCTTAACTTCGTTTTATCTGCGCAAACTCCCCCACACTTAAGGGTTTGCTTGCCCTCAAGCAAATATTAAGAAAATTAGATCCCACATGGTGCATGAAAAATGATTATAAAAATTATGATGCAAATCTACCAAGTACAAGTACAAGTACAAAATACGATTCATCATTTTTAAGCGTTATGGTGAAAAAATGAGATGTATGACAATACTCATAGATTTTCTTGCTTGAGTAACATTTCTAAACACCTCACGAAAAAGAAACGAAGCATAATTCACTCAATCACTCATTTATTTAGTAGTGGAGTATATATAAGAGAAATCACACTCATTGCTTAGTCATGCTTGAGTAACATTTCTAAACACCTCACGAAAAAGAAACGAAGCATAATTCACTCAATCACTCATTTATTTAGTAGTGGAGTATATATAAGAGAAATCACACTCATTGCTTAGTCATGATCTGTTTATTACCATAGGCTTGTACAAGAAACAAAACTCCACCGACGTGGCGTAAGCGCCAAGTGTAAACATCTAAAGAGGTCTTTTATTCGGGTTGTAATGTACAGGCTTCGAGGTTGTACCAAGCTTATGTTTAAATATCTCATACAAAAACATATTAGATCGCTAGCGCGAATTCTTGATTTACTCGAACAACGGATGGTCACTAGGGCATATCTTGGATTGCTGGCGCGCTATTCACATAACGGATGGTCACCAAAATACACACTAGATCGCTGGCGCGTCATTCGATCACTCAAAAACCGGATGGTCACTAAAATATTAATGCACTACATATTTTCGCAAAGCCATCACTATATCCGGATGCTCGAAAGCTAACAACGAATAAAGTAATTTGGTAATGGTAGGGATAAGGCATGGGAGTATTTATGAAATTGGTTTTAAAAGAAAAATAAAGTCAAGTCTAAGTCCCATTGTTGCTAGTTACCGAACAAACTGCAAACCCGTAAATGATTATAGTTAACAACTTCCTCTTCTTTGAACTTTCCTATATCGATACATCGATTCGCCATAATAATATTCCTCATATTTAGCTCATTGGCTAACAACATATCACATAACTTTCTTTCTTCATCTTCATATATAGCACATTGGCTATAATTGTCACCTTATATTTTGCACTAAAAGTGTTAAACTTTTGATGGCTCCAAGACTCAAAACTTTACGAAACCTTTACGAAACCTTTCGAAACTTTACGAAATCTTCCAGAATTCATTAAAACATCAAATACTTCATTTTCATAACGTTCCTTGGTTTAGACGACCAATGAACACATACCTTACAAACGTACGGGTGTTTTGCCAAACACTCGTTTGACCCATTTTCAATTTAACTTTAACATAACCTTACAACATACATCAAAACCTGTAAATTGACTCTCAACCATCACAAATACTTGACATACAAACATTTAACCCATTTAATACTCTCGGGGAACAACTTTAACTTTAAGCTCGATATACTATTACTAAGCTACTAAATACATTATAACCTTCTAATATCCGCACCACCGATCCTTATGCCTTAGTCCAAGCTTTATCGGCTTAGCATGAGCACCTATAACATGGTAAACATCTAAACCGTAAGCACGAGGCTTAGTAAGTAAAACGATTATAACATAATATCGTAATCATTCACACATTACGCATCATGACCCGTTAATCCATTACAATTATTAAACATTAACACATACCTTCAATTACTTAAGGCATTACTATTTATCTCAACTATGTCTAAGCACACTTTAACTAACATATCCTTTGCAAGCTATATCGCACTACCTTAAATCCATTTTCACATAAGCACAAACATTCCATAACCTTAACATATAGTCACATTACACATAACATGACGCAATCAATATAATATCATCTCATAACCGGTTTACTTACCTTGATTCCAAGCTAATTAAATCAAGAACATCATCATCTACATCATCAATCTCCACTCTTGCAATCTAAGCCAATTCACTATAAGCATAAACACATAATCAATTAACTATATCATGGTTACCACAACTATAGCTCCTCTTTAAACACCTCTATTTATCACATAATCATATAATGATTATATGATAATTAATCCCATTAAATTATTAACTTAAATCAATAAAACTTATCCCATAATCATTATAACTTCTTAAACTAGCTTATGATAATCTTTTACCCAAATCCCAAATTAGGGTTCATAAACCCTAACTACTTAATTCACCAATTAAATCCAATTAAGGGTTTACATAACCCATAAAGCATACCCAACTTCCTTCCTAGATCATCATATGATCATATCTTGATCATATGATGAAATCCCAATAACTCTTCACAAACTCTAACCTCATATGAAATCAAGATAATAGGTTACTTACTTGGGGAAGATCATTACTAGGATCAAAGGCTTGCATCTTAAACTTAAATCTTCCAATATCATCAAAGTTGTCTTCCCTCCTCTTTTACTCTTCACAAACGACACACACACATAAGCTCAACACATTTTTGGAACTATTTTGATACTATGAGAAGTATCCTGACATTTGTTGGTGATAAGTTTTCCTAATTGGCACATTAGGTCCCTCAAGTCCATTTGCTTCTATTTTGGCCACATTAACTTTATAACTCATTTAACACTTGACAGCTTTAATCCCTTAAGTCTATATCTCTTATATCTGAGACACATCAATCTTCCTATAACCATATTACATCTTCTTTGACTATTAGATTGACTATCGGGTTTGACTAGCTAATCACATAACACCTTCAACTGAACATCCGTTGACTAACTAATCATATCGAGTCTCCTGACTCATAAAAGTCATAGTCAATTTCGTCTAAGGTCATACCTATTTGAAAACGGGTTTCGGGTGTGACAAAAAGTATACATTTTTGCTTCCAAATATTAAAATTTAAAAGTTTAGTAAGAGGCAAAAGAAAACAATTTATTTGTATGTCTTTCAAGGCCATGAAATACATTTGTGGTCGATGTATGATTCAACTTCATTTTCCAAGTATGTTGAAGTAACATGAGTTGAGTTGATAAATCAACACACCTATAACTATATTAAAACAATGGTTGCATGACCCGCCCGATGCACGGGCTAGTTTCATAATTTTCGTTTCTTAATATATCACACGTATATAATGTGAAAAACAGTTTTATTAAGATACAAATCATGAAATGCCTAATGAAAATCCAGAAGGACCAAAACAAAGTATATTTTTGGACTATAAGCTAATGACTTCATGAAAAGATCAAAACTTTGTATCCCATCACGAGATAATGTAGTCAAATTAGAGATGAACTTAGGGTGGTCACCTTATAAATGTAAAGCAAGTGTTGATGAAATGCATAGATCAACGAGATAATGAAATGTGGACAATTTAGAGATGAAAGCCATGCATTCGATTTAATGCCTAAAAAAGGTTATATTTCTTCAACTGTTAGTGTTACGCTTTAACCTAACTTGGTCATGGGCTCATTTGATGAAAAAAAATGGTGGTGTGGAAAGGTGATATGATACCAAGGATACTTGAGGTAGTGGAATTGTTTGAAAGGGTGGAGAACATATTCGCTTAATCATATGCTTTAAATTGTGGTCATAATTTCTGGAAAGGTGCAATCAGTCATAATTTCTGGAGTCTATTTAGACTTGACTGACTCAAGCAAAGTCAATTCATGAGATTAGTCAGATGGAGAGTGAAATGACATAGAAACTACAGGAATATATATATATATATATATATATATATATATATATATATAAAAAAAAAAACCCTTAAACTTGACATATAATTTGTACTTTCAGTGATAGGAGCCTTTTGCCTGTTTGTCATTCAAGTATGGAGATCAAAAGCAGGAAGTGCACAGATGTGGTGTTCTTAATATTTATGCTTATTTGTTTTCAGATATGCTCAAAAGCACAAGAAGATTCGTCATAAAAGGAGATCCCGGTGGGAGTGATTCTTGATATGGGATCATGGGTAGGAAAGATTGTTCATAGCTGCATGACCATGGCACTATCTGACTTTTACACCTTTAACAACCACTACAAAACAAGGATAGTTCTCCACAGTAGGGATACACATGGAGAACCACTGCATGCTGTATCGGTACCTTCAGTTTGACCCGCTAAAGATAGAATGTAACTGGAATCGACCCGTTCAGTTTTAAATAGGTCGAAATTTAGCTAATGTGTTTAAGTTAAATTTGTTTCCTCACCTTCAGTTTGTTGCATGTAACTGGCTTAAGTTAAATATAAAAGATTGACATTGTAGATAGTCTATCCTAGTCAAATGTTAGTTATAAAAATGTGCAGGCATTCCCGAAAGGTTCAATGTTGGCCACTGAGATGTCAATTCAGATTGCCAAATTACGAGAAGACTGGACATTAAAGTTATTGGAGGATAAGTGGTTTAATAAACAAGTACATACCGCGACTGCGCCCAATATTTTAAACCTTGAAGGTTTCCGTGGGCTATTTCTTATCAGTGGTGTTTCAATGGCATCTGCAGTTTTCCTATACATGCTTTATTTTGTACATGCATGAGAAAGTGCATTTCAAGTACACGATGCTAGCGGGAGGAAAGCTAGCATTCATCATGAGGTTTCTCATACCTAGATCCGCTAGTCTTGTTTAAAGAATATGGCCCAAATTTGAATTACAACGTTCACATATATCTTGTATGAATTTGTATTTGTTGTATTGTTGTACTAATTATCCCATCAATATAAAAGTTGGTTCCTTTCTAAAAAGTCTAAAAAGTCACCACGTGTTGCCATGTGTCCCATCTAGTTTGGTTTGGGCGGAAGTATTAATAGACAGCCGTAGTATTGATGAACATTTGTATTTATTTATGCACATTTTGTATTGATGAACATATTCTACTAATGAAAATTTTCTATTGATGAACATTTTGTACTTTTTGTACTGATGAACATTTTTGCATAATATTGATGAATATATATATATATATATTATATATATATTATATATATATATATATATATATATATATATATATATATATATATATATATATATATATGGTCCGGTTCTAGAGAAAAGTGTAATTAGATAGAAAAGTGAGAAAAAAAAAAGTCATAGGGTAGAATTTGCAAACATCTCAAACTTATATATATATGGTCCGGTTCTAGAGAAAAGTGTAATTAGATAGAAAAGTGAAAAAAAAGTTATAGGGTAGAATTTGCAAACATCTCAAACTTCAGGGTAAGTTTGCCTAATTGGCACATTAGGTCCCTCAAGTCCTTTTGCTTCTATTCTGGCCACATTAACTTCGGGGTAAGCTTTATTTCTTCAACTGTTAGTGTTATGCTTTATCCTAACTTGGTTATGGGCTCATTTGATGAAACAAAATGGTGGTGTGGAAAGGTGATATGATACCAAGGGGCAAGGATACTTGAGGTAGTGGAATTGTTTGAAAGGATGCAAAAGGGTGGAAAATTTATTCGCTTAATCCTATGCTTCAAGTTGTGGTCATAATTTCTCGAAAGCATAATTAGAAGATGTTGTTTTATCCCATTAAAACTTGCAAGCAGCAATCGTTTTCGAAACTACTTCTATCTCATTTAGAGTTTACTGACTAAAACAAATTCAACTCATGAGATTAGTCAATGGAAAGTGAAATCACATAGAAACTACAGGAATATAGAAGAAAAAAATAAAAATAAAATAAATAACATATAATTTGTACGTATTTTTAGTGATAGGAGCCTTTTGCCCGTTTGTCAATCAAGTATGGAGATGAAAAGCAGGAAGTGCACAGATGTGTTGTTAATATTTATGCTGATTTGCTTTCAGATATGCTGCTCAAAAGCACAAGAAGATTCATCATACCAGGAGATCCCGGTGGGAGTGATTCTTGATATGGGATCATGGGTCGGAAAGATTGTTCATAGCTGCATGAACATGGCATTATCTGACTTTTACACCTTTAACAACCACTACAAAACAAGGATCATTCTCCACAGTAGGGATACACATGGAGAACCACTGCATGCTGTATCGGCAGGTAAATAACTTTTCCAGATTATATTTGATATATGCTTAAGAAGATAAAATATCTCTTACAACTTCCAAGATATAAAGGGTCAAACTAAAGCAAAGTGATACTTGCCATATCTAATTGGAGAAAAAATAGAGAGCAAACTATAACTGAAACAAAAATCAGAACGGGTCTAGTGTGAACCCTAAACCATAAAGGTTTATCCTCTAGTGGTTGGTATGACATTCTAAAAGTTAATCAGATACTAAATTTGAAACGTCGCAAATTTTATACGATTTTATTGTTTTCCTGCCAGGTCTTGATCTATTGGAGAGGCAGAAAGTCCAAGCAATCATAGCTTCTGAGTCAGCAACCGAAGCAAAGTTTCTTGCAGTATTAGGAGACGAAGCTAGAGTACCTATTCTTTCTTTTTCACCAACTCTATCTTCCAATAAACATCCTTATTTCCTTCAAGTTTCACAAGATGAAACTACTCAATTTAAAGCCATTGCTGCAATGGCAGAATCGTTTAAATTGAAGAATGTCATTATCATATGTGAGGACGCTGCAAATGAGATAGAAGTGGCGAAGCTTATGACTAATACCTTACAAGAGAAGAACATTTTTGTAATGTATATGAGCCTAATTTCAACCTCTTCCAGCAATGGACTAGCTCATGAAGAGCTTCACAAGCTTTCAGCTATGCAAACAAATATATACATCATGCATGCTTGTCATTCTCTTGCATCCCGAGTCTTATCAAAAGAAAAATATTTTGGATTGATGGATGCAGGATACAAATGGATTATCACGAGTAAAACTATGGACTTTTTCAACTTCATGGATGGTGAAGTTGTTGAGTCTATGCAAGGTGTGGTGGGTTTTAGGTCGTATATTCCAGGGTCAATGGATCTTCACAGTTTCACGTTGAAATGGAGAAAGGAACATCATGCTATGAACCCATTGATGGAGCTCAAGAAAATAAACCCTTATGGTGTCTGGGCATATGATGCAGTCTCAGCACTAGCAATGGCTACTGAGAGGGCACAAATTGTAGGGCAGGCCGTTCTTAAATCAAATTTAAAAAACTGGGAAACATCTATCAGAATTCCAAGGGATTCATCTCTTATGGATCAGATGTTAACAATCTCATTTCGTGGTTTGGCGGGTACTTTCCAACTTATGAATGGTAGGAAGAGTACACAAGTCTTAGAAATAATAAACGTGATAGGTAACAGGGAGCAAAGGGTTGGGTTTTGGACAAAGGGTGTTGGTTTAACCCGGAAGATTGATAAGCTAAACTCAATTCCTGATATCAACTGGCCAGGAGGTATCTCGACTAATCTACATAGGATGCTACAAATGAGCAGAAAAAACCTCAGAATCGGCCTTCCAGTGGTAAATAGAACAGGGAGACTTTTTCAAGTGAGTTATGATGATCAAACTAATTCACCAATCGTTTCAGGGTTTTGTGAAGAAGTATTCCGGGCCGCCTTTAATGGATTAGGTCGCGATGTAGCCTTTGAATATATTCCATATAGGGGAAAAGCTAAAATTGGAAATATTTACAATGACCTTATAGATCAAGTCCATAACGGGGTATGCATATTATATAAACCAGTATTCTTTAATTTGTCATCAATATATATTGGGAAAGAAATATAACTTGTAATTTATTATTATCATTTGCATCAGGAATTTGATGTTGCAATTGGAGATATAACAATCAGAGCTAATAGATCTAAATATGTTGACTTCACGTTGCCATTTACGGATATTGGCCTTGCAACACTATCAAGAAACGCCAAAACAAGCATTTGGGTCTTTATGAAACCACTTAGTTCAGATCTTTGGGTTGTGTCTGCTTGTTTCTTTATTTTGACTGGGATTGTCGTTTGGATACTTGAACATCGGACAAATGAAGAATTTCAAGGTTCAACAGCAGAACAAATCGGGACAACCTTGTGGTTTACCTTTTCAACACTTGTTTATGCTCATAGTAAGCTCTTTTTTGTTTTTGTTTGTTTGTTTTTTTTTTTTTTTTTTTTTTGTTTTTTTTTTTTTTTTTTTTTTTACTTATTTATTTTGCTTTTCCACAAACACATCTAAGTATAATGGCTAACAGAAATTTAGTAAGAGCTAAAACAATTTAAGTTTCGGTTTTGAAAATTTCAGGGGAGAAGCTGCAGAGTAATTTGTCAAGATTTGTAGTCATAGTGTGGTTGTTCGTAGTGCTTGTGCTCGTTTCAAGTTACACTGCAACATTAAGTTCGCTATTGACTGTTGAACAAATTCAGTTAGCATCAAAGAGAGGGTCTATTGGATACCCGTTAGGCCCTGTACACCTTGTACAGGGAGCCCTATATAGGAACATTAAAAGGTTGAATCTTTCTTTACCAGAGGCATTTGCTGATGCTTTGACACGTGGCAGTAAAAATGGTGGTGTTGATACAATTGTTGATGAAATTCCTTATATTAAGGAATTTCTTGCACAATATCCGTCCGGCTACTCGATGACCGTATCTGAAGCTATCACCAACGGCTTTGGCTTTGTGAGTCTCGTCACTATACAATTCTTTAATATTAGCGTTAACATGGGTAAGAGGTCAATGCAGGTCAATCTTATGAACGGGATGAGAACTTTATTACCCAATATAATAACAAATCCAAGTCTTTTTTCTTGATTAAAATGAGTTAGGAGGGTTTATGCATTAAACATACAATGTAGGTCACTTTAGACTTGTGCAACCACTTTGTTAAAACTAATCTGTTTCTTTACCTTAAGTTTGACCCGCTAAAGATAGAATGTAACTAGAATCGACCCGTTCAATCTTAGATAGGTCAAAATTTGAGCTAATGTGTTTAAGTTAAATTTGTTTCCTTACCTTCAGTTTGTTGCATGTAACTGGCTTAAGTTAAATATGAAAATTTGACACTGTAGATAAAGTCTATCCTAGTCAAATCTTAGCTATAAAAATGTGCAGGCATTCCCGAAAGGTTCAACGTTGGCCCCTGAGATGTCAATTCAGATTGCCAAATTACGAGAAGACGGGACTTTAAAGGTACTGGAGGATAAGTGGTTTAATAAACAATCAGATTCCGCGAGTGCGCCCAAAATTTTAGACCTTGAAGGTTTCCGTGGTCTATTTCTTATCAGTGGGGTTTCATTGGCATCTGCACTTTTCCTATACATGCTTTATTTTGTACATGAGAGAGTGCATTTCCAGTACACGATGCTGGCGGGAGGAAGGCTAGCATTCATCATGAGGTTTCTCTTACCTAGATTCGCTAGTCTTGTTTAAAGAATATGTCCCAACTTCGAATTACAACGGTCACATATATCTTGTATGCATTTGTATTTGTTGTACTGTTGTACTAGTTATCCCCTTCCTTTGTTGGCTTGCACATACGCACCCCGATAGCATCAATATGATTAGCATAGGTTACTAACTTATGAGGATTTGGCTGTTGTGGAAGATCAAATAGAAAGCTGGTTCCTTTCTAAAAAGTCTAAAAAATCACCAGGTGTTGACATGTGTCCCATCTGGTTTGTTTTGGGCGGAAGTATTGATGAATAGCCGGAGTATTGAATGAACATTATATCAATCTATTTATGATTCGAGAATGTATGAACAAAACCCGCTTATATCCGGCCAAGACCCGGCTCTATCCGGCTAAACCCGGCTATATCCGGGTATCTAGCCAAGACCCGGACAGACCCGGTTCTATCCGGTTAGACCCGGCCAAGATCGGCTATATCCGGGTACACCCGTCTATATGTGTGATATTTGAGTTAGAGAGGGTAATTGTGAATTATGGAGTAAATTAGCAGTTAATTCACTATTTAATCATAATTAGGGTTTTAATAAACGGAGCAATAAAATACGGCGCCCCAACCGTCGCAGCGGCGGTTAGGTAAAAGATATGATACTACTGTAAAAGATATGTTTATGACATTTACTATCGGGTCACTCGATAACCCGAATCACCCGACCCGACATAACCCGACCCGATTTAAGCATCG
>CP139506.1:35634566-35689891 GCA_021014915.2 Artemisia tridentata subsp. tridentata | reverse complement strand
TGAACCTACAAATAGAGGATTCATCTCTACTATCTCAAAATTTAAGTGTCAACACAAAATGTAGTTATATATGCCCTGGGTGACTCCATAAGTATTTTTATTATTTTTTATTACAAAGACTTTTACACACAACTCGCATCTTATAATACACTTAATGACCACTTTTTCTTAATAAACATGTGAAAAGTTTTTCTCAATAAACATGTGAAAAGTTGTAATTGAAAAGTTGATCTTCATCAAACAATAAATACATTCAACATGATGTTCATAAGTACACATCATCTTAGGATGGCTTGGTTAATCAATTTTATGTGTTTGGATAGGTTGGTTATTCAATTTCTTTTGTCTTATTTACTAAAAGTACTCTAATTCACCCTTGTGCCAATATGAAGTAAGAATATAAGTTTACTATGTTAAGATATCCTATGTTTAGGCCCAACATTTCAAACACAATATTTAGTTATAAATTTGAGCAAATTCATATAATTGGTGGACATGAAGGTTGTCACCTTGTGCAACATTGCATATCAACTTTGTGAACAGAGAGAGTAATAGAGGAATTGAGGAGTCAAATGAACAGGTCGGGAAATGGAAGTTATGGACCTAAATAGGTTCGGGCCAAGTTAGTTAAGGTCCAACGGGCAATTTTTAATAGCAAGTCAAAATGGGTTGGTTCAGGCTATGCCAACCCGCCAACACATTTTTTTTACTACTGCTAACTTGTGAGCAATAGAACAAATTACATAAAAATGGCATACCTTTAAAAAGACCGCAACTTTTTTATCCTTGTGCAAATAGAGCATTGGGCGCTTCTTGTGGTCCATCTGTCAAGATATTAAACTTCAAACACATAAGTATCATTAAACTCTGAAAAATCAAACACATAAGTATCATTTTACAACCTTAAGCAGAAAATAAATGGATTTTATTTCTCAATTATTCTTCAACTTCAAAGACGGTTGACTTGTCTCGCAATAAGTACTTGATGTTTTGAGTGCCATTTCTTCTTTCTCCTAAATTTTAATCTTTCCCCAGCTTTCCTTGATATGGCTTACAGTTCTTTTCGAAGTGCTCAAAAGACGTCGTTCCTAAAAGTAATACTATTAGTAAAATTAGTAAAAATCAAAAGACGTCGATCCTAAAAGTAAGACTATTACCCATGTTTTGAATATGAGAGACTCGCAACCCCATTTTTTTACTTGGAGAGACGCAAGTTCAGGTTTTCCTTCGGTAAGCTCATCAAATCCTTCGTTTGTCATGGGGAGTAGTTGTTTCCTTATAGAAGGAGTCTTGTCATTGGTCTCCCTGTCCCACTTGGAAAACATCCACCACTTAACACGAATTAACGCCATCCATTTGTAATCTCATTCAAGGGTAATAGATGTATTTAGACACATGACAGCTTTCACAAATTTGTTTACCCAAAAAAAATCTTCCAGCCTCCGAAATAATGTAAGCAAACACTCCCGCACTGCCGCGCCGCATGCCACTTTTACCAGGCATTACTTATTGTTGTCTCTTCATACATATTGCTAAAAAAACTCAACATGGTAAATCATTGGTTAGTGCAAAGTAGCTTCATCTTTCATGGCGCACTAGCTCCCATCCTAATGAAATACCAGCTTAAGAAGCACAGAAAATGACTTTCATACATACTGCATATCCGGTTCCAGAGATGGTTGACATTCAACATGACTTTTTAATTTTGACTTTCAACATGACACTAAACATTCAAAACCATTCATTATAAGCCAGAAACCTCTTACTAAGCATTATAATGATCTATCGATTCTGCACATTGAATCCTAACACTGTTTAAGGGTCATTGATCCAATCTTCCTTAATTTCCTCATGGTTTATGTCCAGTCATTTGGTCAACATGTCAGCTTTGAGTTATTTGGTCAATTGAGGTGAATTCTTCACAATCAAGCTTACTAATTTCAGCTTCAAAGTACCATAGACAAACTTAACCTTATGGGCAGCAGTAAACCAAAGTGATGCGTGCGATGTGTCGTTGCGGTTTAGCAGTATTAATGCCTACTCAAGTTTTAAATTTATATTTAGCCGACTTATCAATAACACACACACTTAACGAGCAGTGTACCCGGTCAGTATGAATATAATGGTAAGTAGAGTGTCGATCACTAAGAGTGGAACGTATTATCTAGTTATTCTAATCAGTATTTTAATATATTAAGTTAGCTATACAACCTAATCTAACGCAAGGGGGTTCAACCTGAGAGACTGGCACGATTTGGTTGCAATTAAATAATAAACTAAACCAATAGGCACGAATCAGCGAATAGCACACACGTACACAGATAAATACTCGAGACAATAAGAAGACTGTCATGATAGATAAGTAGTTTGTCACTTTTTTTATTGCTAGTTTTATATGAAGTGTATAGTTCGATGCAACGCACCGAGATTAAGTCCTTTCTCGTTGGTTCTAATCTTATCGGCGAGTAAACCCTTAATGATTACTTATGACTATCCTATTTATCTTTCTTCCTACTTTTCTACAGACGATAGAATGCATAGGCGATCTAATAAATAGGCGAGGGCAGAGGCATGGCGACCCGATCAACGCTCAGCTAGACACAGAGGTTATCAATGCACTAATAAAAGTCACCAAAGACATCAACATATAAACTTTAATTAATGAGAAAGCAGTTTTAAGGGAGTGCAATCTTTCCGTTATCACATTACACAAGCCACCAATCTTGATGAATTAAAGTTTACTAACACAATAAAACAAAACTACTTAATGAATTAAACACATGCAGCACCTTCTTACAGCTCTTGTATCTTCGTTTGGGTGTGTCTTGTGCTGCCTATTCGTTCTGAATTCGTCCTAGGTTTCTGTACTTCGGCCTTCGGAACTGACTAAAGACTCTTGAAATTCGTCTGGTCTTGGGGTATTTATAGTTTCTGTCTGAGGGTAGGATGCGGCGCATCTAGTAAGTAGATGCGGCGCATTGACTTAACTTCGCGTGGGGTCCAAGATTAATATATTCAGGAATATTCGTACACCGCCAGAAGATGCGACGTAACTCCATAAATAGATGCGGCGCATGTCCTCTTGTATCTTGGATCGTATCTGGTGAAATATTGATAGTGATGCGCCGTATGTAATAAGCAAGATGCGGCGCATTTGGAGCAGAATGTCTTGATCTTGTACATTTCGGTAGACTCTTAACTTCTTGCATGTTTTGCTCCATAATTAGTCCAAAATCGCCAAGTTTCACCAAATGCTTGTTTTTACCTGAGAATTACAAAAGTAAACGATTAAGTATCAATCCTCATACATAATATAATAAAACAAGTCAAATTAATAGGATAAATGATAGTAATAAAATGTACTTATTTGAGTTCATCAAATATCCCCCCACTTGAACTTTACTTGTCCCCAAGTAAACCTTAGAATTAATCTTATGAAAATGTATCCTAAAAGATATTAGGATTTATTTTTATATTTAAGCATGTATTCATTTTTGTCATAATCACACAACCAAACACTTAACGAATTAGAAGTAAAATAAAATAATTTGATAAAAGCAAATATAATCGTTTAACTGTCCAGTCGCGACGAATATTCTATCATAAGCTTGGCAAGTATACACATCTCCCCCACTAAAGCCAAGGAATAACAAGTCTAAAGCGGTAAAAAGGGTTTTTAGGCTTAAGGGTTAATTATTCTCCTTAATCACTATCGATCTCAAATTCCAGAAAAGGCGACAAAATCACAAATACATGATCGAATCCACGAACACGATACTTGCAATTGCTCAAATCCTTAACTCGAATAGGCTAAAGATAGGTCCAAACTTCACCAATAATAATATATCAAAAAGGGCGACAAAATCATAAATACATAGCCAAATCCACGACTACGATACTTAAGATTGCTCAAATCCCTAATCTCAATAAATCAAAGGTTTGGTTGGATAAAGAATGATAAAGGGTATGGATAATATTTGGGATATAAATTGGTGTAAAATGAAAAATAAACAAAACAAATAAATTAAAATCCTAAGTGTGGTTAATCACTATCCTAACCATCCCATGAATAAGACTCATATCATTGAATAACTCACGCTTTAACACTTGAAACACACGCTTTAGGTAGACACGAATTATACTCAACAAGATCTCAATCAAAGAATAAACCTTAGTTGGTGTTCCCATAACTGCCAACTCCCATTCAATCCATAGATATAATATACAACAACTAGTGGTGATATCGACCACTTAATACAAAACTTTACATAAGTTGGTTAAAACAAACATCCAACTTTTCCTTTTTCTTTTTCTTTTCTTTTTTTTTTTCGATTTTTTTTTTTTTGTTTTTTTTTTTTTTTTTTTTTGTTTTTTTTTACATCAACATATATGTGTAAAATTTCACCACATCACTATAATGATAATTCTGGATAATTTTTCCATACTTTTCATGACTTCAGAAATAACGGTAATAGTGAAAGTAGTAAACACACAAAAAATAAACTCAAAGATATACAATATTTACTTTCACTCCAATTGCATTGTGCAATTTCCCGACCTAACCATAGATAATGAATTACGCACGCGAACACAGGTAATGTAAGGAAACTCACTTTGCCTATAGCAATTAACCAACCACGGATTTTAATCTACAGGGTAGGCTAAGGTGTAAGGGTGTAACGAAACATTTTAACAAAGGTGTAAGAAACGAAAGGAATAGCTCTGAGTGTTTTTCTAGGGGTATCTTACTCTAAAAATGAGAGTAACAAAGGGTTTATACGGGAGTTAACTAACCAGTGTAGTTAGCTAATAACACATAACATATAATAGGCTATTTGGGTGTAATCCTAGAATTTTACCAATTTAGACAAGTCATTCCAATTATATAAAATAATACTTATTATGGTGGTCTCGAGTAGTATACAAGCCAAGTTCTAAAGTTTACAAGTCACCGGCACACTCGTAGATTTGTGAATTTTGAAAAATCACAATTTTTGAAAATAACGTCATGTGTGCAGCTATGCAACTTAGATCTTAAACAAAAACATGCTAAAAAAATTTAAGTTTTGATATATTAAGCACATTTTAAGCATATTTTGAAAAGTTTAGGACAAGTAAGTGTTAAGTGTTCTAATTCTCCAATCCCCCCACTTAAGTTAAACAACGTCCTCGTTGTTTGTATAAAAGATTAAAAACTGGAAAATAAAAGAATTAGAACAGAAAAACTCCCCTGAGATTCGCTCGGTATGATCCTCCATTTGTATAAGAGCAAAAATCATCTTTCTTGTGGATTAGAACGTTTAAGCTTCATATTTGATGTATCCACAGGAAATGCAGGAATCTATAATACCACCAAGGCTTTAAAACACACCTAAGATAAGAAAGTTCAAACTTGCGTAATACATTAGTAGTTAGGAAAAATAAAACATAAAAATTAAAAATGAAAATCATCAGGTCAGTCGATGCGCCGTATCTTATGGAAGAAGATACGCCGTATCGAGCCTGGAATAAATACGGATCAGAATAGAAGATGCGTCGCATCCTTAACCAGGGATGCGCCGCATTAAAATAAACTGATAAAAAGTTTTAAATTCGAAAATTAAAAATGCAGAAAAATAAAATAAGATATGACCATTGCAGGAGATGCATCGCATCTCAGGATTGAGATGCGCCGTATCCTCTGCGGTCTGACTGACTCGACACAGAACAGAAAATTAAAAGATAAATCCGGGTTGTCTCCTGGTAAGCACTTGTCTTTATTCCAGAGTCTTCAAGTTAGACTCACGTTCAGCTCATCATTTAGTTCTATTGATTCCCACATTGCCACGTAGGATCCATTTAGCAACTAATTCGTCACGTATATATTCAGGTCCCAAATTCAAAACTCCTTTATAGAATCCTTCCATCATTTGATATGGGTACTCAATCCCTCTCTTCATGTCATCATTACTAATAAAAAGGAATGGAGAGAATTTGTAGCAGAACCTATTAGTAGCATGTTTAAACTCAGGGTGAGTTCGGGGCATCATATAAGTGATAATGTCGCTTCCACATTGAAAGGTGATCTTTCCTTCAAATCGTTTTGCATTAATAGTGATCTCCCTACAAAATGGTTTTTCAACAATCACGTCACCCATATCGCTGTCACGATAGGCATTCATGTCTTCAACAACGGCGAACTCAGTAACAACAGTAAAACATCCAATGAAGATCGGGACATTAATGAAGGCCCCAACTACATTCTTTCCCTTATGCTCCACTTTATTTCTCATAATAGAATTGTAAAAGCTTCTTGACATGACATTGATTGGTAAAATAGGAAAGAAATTGGCGTCAATACACTTGTACCCAATCATGCATGGGAATTGCAAATTGTAAGCACAATCGGCGTGGATCCTTCTACCGTAATCCCAAGAACCATCATATCCCTCAAATTCATCGTAGTTCCTAGTATTAATAACGTTGACCTTTGGACTATCCAGTATTTCTCCATCTTCTAACTCAGATTCCGCATCATCCATGAACAGGTCATTGGATTCTAATGGTCCATCAAGGTCATTAAGTTCAATGTAGTCCCCATCGTAACGTTCGGGTGATTTATCCTGCACTAATATTCCATTCATAAAATTGGCTTCGAAGTCGGATTCAATCAGTTCTCCGAACTCTTCCATTATCCTTCTGAAATAATCACGAAAGCATCAGTAGGATTTGTTCGCTAGAAGAAAGATTAATGAATATAGAAACGGATATAAGAATACAAGTAGCTGATATCTGCAGACGATGCGCCGTATCCAAAAAGCTGGATACGCCGTATCTTATAATCGTTAAAATTAAATCAGACTTTATTCAGAAAATAGATACGCCGCTTAGAAATTAGAATGCGCCGTATCAATTTTAATAATCAAAAATCGATATTTATTTAAAATTAAATGCGTCGTATTAACAAAAGTTAATGCGCCGTATTTTCGTTACATTTCAAAATACGAGATTTTTGATTCAGAAGATACGCCGTATCAAAAGAGATCGATGCGTCGTATCTGTTTAATAATTCGAAAACTGTTTTTAATTAAAATAATAGATACGACGTATCTGCTAAAGCAGATGCGTCGTATGGCGTTAACGTTTAGAAATTTTTTTTTTTATCAAAAACAGATACGCCGTATCTGCTAGAGTAGATGCGTCGTATTACTTTATTGCTTAGAAAAAATTTCTTATTAAAAACAGATACGCCGTATCTTGGGGAAAAGATGCGTCGTATCGAATTAATTAAACGTGTTGTATTTTATAAAAATTCAACGCAATACGCCGTATCTGAGAGATCAGATGCGCCGTATCGTTTGATTTAGCTCAGTACAACGATAGCAGAATACAAAAATACGAAAAATAAAAATAAATAAAACACAAACGAAAATAAAAACAAATAAAAGCAAACAAATAACACACAAAAACAGAAAATATGCAAAATAATACAATGAATGCAAATTAACCTAATACACAACAAAATTAGCGGTTAGATTAAAAATTAAAAACCTAATTAAAATACTAATCAAATTAACAGATAATAACAATTCACTCCCCAGCAACGGCGCCAAAAAACTTGATGCGTGCGATGTGTCGTTGCGGTTTAGCAGTATTAATGCCTACTCAAGTTTTAAATTTATATTTAGCCGACTTATCAATAACACACACACTTAACGAGCAGTGTACCCGGTCAGTATGAATATAATGGTAAGTAGAGTGTCGATCACTAAGAGTGGAACGTATTATCTAGTTATTCTAATCAGTATTTTAATATATTAAGTTAGCTATACAACCTAATCTAACGCAAGAGGGTTCAGCCTGAGAGACTGGCACGATTTGGTTGCAATTAAATAATAAACTAAACCAATAGGCACGAATCAGCGAATAGCACACACGTACACAGATAAATACTCGAGACTATAAGAAGACTGTCATGATAGATAAGTAGTTTGTCACTTGTTTTATTGCTAGTTTTATATGAAGTGTATAGTTCGATGCAACGCACCGAGATTAAGTCCTTTCTCGTTGGTTCTAATCTTATCGGCGAGTAAACCCTTAATGATTACTTATGACTATCCTATTTATCTTTCTTCCTACTTTTCTACAGACGATAGAATGCATAGGCGATCTAATAAATAGGCGAGGGCAGAGGCATGGTGACCCGATCAACGCTCAGCTAGACACAGAGGTTATCAATGCACTAATAAAAGTCACCAAAGACATCAACATATAAACTTTAATTAATGAGAAAGCAGTTTTAAGGGAGTGCAATCTTTCCGTTGTCACATTACACAAGCCACCAATCTTGATGAATTAAAGTTTACTAACACAATAAAACAAAACTACTTAATGAATTAAACACATGCAGCACCTTCTTACAGCTCTTGTATCTTCGTTTGGGTGTGTCTTGTGCTGCCTATTCGTTCTGAATTCGTCCTAGGTTTCTGTACTTCGGCCTTCGGAACTGACTAAAGACTCTCGAAATTCGTCTGGTCTTGGGGTATTTATAGTTTCTGTCTGAGGGTAGGATGCGGCGCATCTAGTAAGCAGATGCGGCGCATTGACTTAACTTCGCGTGGGGTCCAAGATTAATATATTCAGGAATATTCGTACACCGCCAGAAGATGCGGCGTAACTCCATAAATAGATGCGGCGCATGTCCTCTTGTATCTTGGATCGTATCTGGTGAAATATTGATAGTGATGCGCCGTATGTAATAAGCAAGATGTGGCGCATCTGGAGCAGAATGTCTTGATCTTGTACATTTCGGTAGACTCTTAACTTCTTGCATGTTTTGCTCCATAATTAGTCCAAAATCGCCAAGTTTCACCAAATGCTTGTTTTTACCTGAGAATTACAAAAGTAAACGATTAAGTATCAATCCTCATACATAATATAATAAAACAAGTCAAATTAATAGGATAAATGATAGTAATAAAATGTACTTATTTGAGTTCATCACAAAGCGATAGCACGAACAAAAAGATAATGTTTGTGACCATATTATGCCTGATTCTGTCGACATTGTTACATTGGTAAGCATTGACAACACAACCTAATGGTTCTGATTAGGTTTTTACATTATCTTCCGATGAACTTATGTATCTGAACACACAAGTTGGATAAAAGGTAACTGACTTTGGTGTAATTTATTTTATGGTAATCATCTTATTTTGCCAGTAAAAACCATCCATCCCTGTAGACGGTAACCATTTCAACTGTTTTTTTACCTACCCAAGATTGACGAAAAATCATAAATTCAAAAGTTTGAGGGTCTTTTTATGCGTTAAATCAAAGTTGGTTACCGAATATAATGGTTTAACCAAAGTCAGTTACCATGTACAATTTGCCTTTCTTTGAAATTCCAATTTTGGATCTTTCTTTCTTCACGTTTCTTATGTCTGCATACCATATAGAATTTGCAGCCTAATGGTTACGTTCTCTTATGCGATTAAGCTATTGGGGACTATGCTCAAGTGAGTGTCCAAACTTCTTATGGTAACGTTATTATAATGTAAATAGCGGCAATAAACCAAAAGATTTTACCATAATTTTTGTGGCCGTTTATCAGTGAGAACTTCTATTAGCGTGGAGATGGCACTGTAATGATTCTGCAGACTTTTGGTCTTTATTGTATATGCTTACATGTTTCACGTTATGTTTATGTTATTATCAAAATAATTCTGCAGTGGGTGTGAATACGTACAACAGAGAGATCGAAAATCGAGCTAGAAATATTACCATGCGATGGTATAATTCAATCCTCCAACCTATGAAATTGATAATTTTTACCAAAGTACATATAACTCTATGAGCGAGTCAAATGGGTAAAAATAAAAATAGAAAATGTCAAATGGTTATTATTAGTGCGTAAAAATAGAAAAAGTCAGCTGGACGTTGAAGCATGTATCGACATAAACAGTATATCAAATGTCAAATTAAGACTAATTGGAACGAATCCATACCTTCTTGATTTTTTGCAAATGAATATCTAACACCCTTGAGCAAACACATTAGATTTTGGGTCTTATCTAAATTTATTTTCTACAGAACACAAAGTTGAACTTAATGTAGAAAAAAGCACCATCAAGTTGACATATATTACATAATAACTAGGAACCTTTATTTCTAGAAATAGAACAAGATATAGTACAGTTTTATTGTAAGCCTCATTATAAAGGTCATCATCATCAGCTCCACCAGTTGGGGCACGGCCACTCGGCTCTGAGAACCTGAACTCGGCGCCAATCCCCCTAGACTGTTGCAGTGTTTGAGCAAAGGCTTGGTATTTGCGAATCTCAACGTCGCTCACACTCCTCCGTGCAAATTTCATCGACTCTTCAAACCTGTGTTGCAATAGAGTCGAGTTCATTGAACAAGTAGTGAAATTTATACACCCTAAACATCTTTCAATCAGTTTGACCTATTTGACTTGTTCCCCTTTTAGCTAATTTCCTTAAGTTTGGCTTGTTTGAGATAAAACACAACTCAAAATGATCCGTTGACAAGTTAATGGGCTGAAATTGCCACCTCTAGAAATCATACAAACCATTCAGTGTCATCTACTATGCAAGTATCTTGCTATGGACAGTGGAAACTCTATGAATGAGAATGTAGTCATGTTACCTCTTTCTTGGATAGAGCTTACGAGTACATCATTCTCTTCAAGTACACGTACTGTAAATGGAAACTTAATTGATTGACATGCTTCGAGAGCTGCAGAAAGATATTGTAAACTTGTTAGCAAGAAACCTTAACCTGATTCAACCTAATCAATACAATTAAGAATGCACATATCATCAAGATTGAAGTTAATAAAACCATCCACCATTATGATTTTTCAGAATTAAAGAAAATTATTTAACTTCAGAAATGAAACATTATATAAACTAAAAACAATCTCTCACACAATATGACATGGACTTAAAGGGGATCAGAAACCAATTAGTCTATTACATTATGTATTTTAAAAATCTCATACTTTATGCTTAGCTTCCCTAAAACTTTGAAAGTGCACTAGACGTCGCCATTTTCAAGTTTCCGTTGCATGTTTGGTCCTTCGCAAAAGTTAAATGACTTAACTACCCCCTCTTTTCATAGGGACCAAAAATGCAATTCGGTCTTTTTTTCAGTTTTTACAAGTTACGTCCTTGTGATTTGCAGACAAATTCACATTCGGTCCTTTTTTCAAATTTCTTTCACGAATCATCCAAATTGTTGTCAAAAAAAAAAAAAAAAAAAAAAAAAAAAAAAACAAAAACCCAAAAGCCCTCCAACATCTAGATTGACCAATTTCAAAAAAAAAATTACATTTTTGGCCCATGTCGTTACATAACGGCTATATAATTAAATATATATATATATCTCTACATTATATATAACAGGAGGCGTTACACGTAGATAATGCCACATAAATGCCATCTCAATGCCACATAATCATAATAATGCCATCTCAATGCCACATAATCATAAACTATGCCACTTGGCATTTCTTGCTGCAGGAAAAATGGGACAGAAATTATGTTAAAAATTACGTACACTAATGAATTCGAACACAGGATCTCTACTAACACTAACCAACACCTCCACCACTGGAACCATGGAACTTTTGTGTAAATCTCTTCAAGTTAAAATTGATAAATCTACATAAAATTTTCAACAATAATAACCCGTAAACTATTATCTCAACAACAATAACCCTAAATCACCCTAAGGGGCTGTTTCTTTTTTTTCCTGTTTCTAGTTAGTGTCTGTGTGGATATATGTGTACTGTTTCTAGTTAGTGTCTGTGTGGATATATGTTGTTTCTTTTTTATGCTTAATTGACCATCTTAATACGAGTTTTTTCCCGAACTAGTGTAGGTGGAAAAAATTTATAAAAATTCGAAAAATTTATGAAAATTCGAAAAAATTTATAAAAATTTTAAAAAAATTCGAAAATTTTTAAAAATTCAAAAAATTTATAAAAATTCAAAAAATTCGAAAATTTTATAAAAAATTATAAAAATTCGAAAAAACTTATTAAAATTTTTAAAAAATTCAAAAAATTTATAAAAATTTATAATTTTTTAAAAATTCAAAAAAATTATAAAAATTCGAAAAAAATTTAAAAAATTCAAGTTTTTTATAAGTTTTTTTAATTTTTATAAAATTTTCGAATTTTTTGAATTTTTATAAATTTTTTGAATTTTTATAAATTTTTTATAAAATTTTCGAATTTTTTGATTTTTTATCAATTTTTCGAATTTTTATAAATTTTTTTGAATTTTTATAAATTTTTTGAATTTTTATAAATTTTTTGAATTTTTAAAATTTTTCGAATTTTTATAAAATTTTTATAAATTTTTTCGAATTTTCATAAATTTTTTGAATTTTTATAAATTTTTATAAATTTTTCGAATTTTTAAATTTTTTTTGAATTTTTATAAATTTTTTCGAAGTTTTCTAAATTTTTCGAATTTATTTTTTCCACCTACACTAGTTCGGGAAAAAACTCGTATTAAGACGTCCTGGATAGAAACAGCATCAAATTTTGCCCCCTTTCACATTAAGGATTCTCTTTTGCAATAAGTTAAAAAGAAACACCAAAGTTTCCTGTTTCCAGCCAGTTTTGTTACCAAATAGGACATTAAGCAGAAAGTAAACAGCAATAACCCTAAATCACCCTAATTAACGGCAACAACAACCCTAATTCTTCATTCTTCATCAAACAATAAACCACTAATTGTCACCATTCACACCCGTAGAAAATTTTTAACCTAACCCTAATGTAAACCTAATTATTATGTTTTTCTTCCACAGGTAATCTTCGTGTGGGCCCCAATTGATCAGGTAATGAATTATGTTGGTTGTTTATGGCTTTGACAAAAGTATACAGGTTAGTGGTCGAATCGATTGTGGTGTTTATGTATTTACACCGGAGCGATTCCATGTAAGGGTGTGATTTGAAGCCAAGCCCATCTAAGGAGTGCACGCCATTATCATCATCACCATTATCATTATCATATAATCTAAGGTATGATTTGAAGCCAAGCCCATCTATCCACCAAGATTGTAAATTCTATATTTTTTAAAACAACTGAACCCTTGATGATTTACGGTTTAGCCAAATTAGTTGAAAGAATAAGATATATTAATTGCTCTTCTAGCCCATAGTTAACTCTGTAAATTATCTTTCTCATAGTGGATTTATATTGATATTGTGTATTGTTTTTGTTTATAGGAATGAAAAGATTCAAAGATATGGATATGTGTTTGTTATTTTTTTTAGGTAAATGATGAATATCCCTAGAAGTTCAAAGTAAAAAACATCAAGCAATTATTAAGTCTTGGTTTATGTTTATGTGTGTATGCATGTTTATGGTATATTGGAGTGTGTAAAGTTTGTGTTTTTATTTTTTTCTCAGGAAACAAAGGTAGTTTTGAACACAGATTCATTTAGTAAATTGACAATACTCATTAAACTAATCCTCCAGTGCACCCAAGAACAAGAAGCAGGCTTACACGTGTGATGAAAACAGAATCGTTTACCGGCTTGTGCCAAGGTGATTGACGATATGCATTTAACTAATTCATTTAACACAAAATTAAATAAATTATTTATTTAGGATATACTCATGTATTGATATCTTTTCTAAATTCAGGTTTAAGGTGATTGTAAGGTTCATTGATGAGACAGGTTCAGCTCTTTTTGTCGACTGTTCGTCTTTGATCATAATGTCAATAAGTTGTCTGGAGCAAATGCTTATGAGATTATCAACAGCCAGGGATAAAACACAGAGCAAATTACTTTCCTGCTGATTTGAATGTAATGGTGGGTAAAAAGTTCATGTTTCAAAGTTTTGTTTAGTCAATTTAACATCGATACCAACAGCCACATATACCATTTCAAGGCGGTGTCCGATGATAATGAGTTAATAGCTCATTTTAAAAAGGATTTCATTGAATAGCAGGTATGGTCTTTAATTATTGATTTTATTAAACTTAACTTTTACTTTCTCAAAGAAATAATATGCAGACAATACATGCTCATATTCTATGTATACATGCTTAAGTAATTTTTTAGTAACTACGTTATCATTATTTCTCCAAATTTATTAGCAATTTCATAATAGATTCTCATTTGTCAACGTATTGTTGATTCACATCAACCCAACAAACAACTAAACACCTACCCTATTTTTGATAGCAACAACATACCACAACCAAACACCCCTTTTATGACAACAAACATGTCGAAGCACTCTTTTACGACAGCAAACGGCATGTCGAAACACCCTTTTCCAACATGAAATCATAGCTTGAGGGAGGTTCACTTATGTCTTTTTGTCACACCGTTTCCAGTTTCCATTATTTTATAGTTTATCTGCATTTAGGGGGTGTTTGGGATTCTGTGAATTTGATGGGTTTGTAACAGGGAGTTTGTGATTGCATAGTTTAGTGGTTATATGCATATCCCTAAGTAGATCAGCGGTTTTCAGTGTTTCAGTAAATATGCTTCTTTGCCTTTCTTAGAGTAAATAGGTAATTGAAAATATGCAGGTCTTCTAACTACAACTTTTGTTTTTGAAGCCCATTAAGCAATTTAAGTATCAATAGTCATGTACTAACTTTTTACACATCACCTTTTGTCATGACAATTCTCATATCACTATCATAGTCTCACATTGATAGAACTGAGAAGTTTGGGTTTGGGGGTTGGGGCATTGGGAATCCTTTCACTCTGAGTTTAGGGTGTTACACACAGTAAACAACAAATTATTGTGATGCTGTAACACCCCCAATTTCGGATAACAACAGCGGAAGACTTAATTGGGTGTTACGTAGAGGATCTTTCGCCATAATCATAGAAAACGACTTTAAAAGACGTTTTAAGTTTATCATTCAAAATATAAGCGTTTAGAATACAAAGATGTTTCTTAGTTGAACATGTTTATTTAAATTTGAATGATAAAACATTTATTTAAACCACCCATACAGGGTTATAATGCCCACTCCGTTGCCTTGAGTTCCAGTCCTTAGTTACCTGAGATAACATGCTAAAAGTCAACAAAAGTTGAGTGATGTTCATAGGTTTAAGTTTAATAGTTTGAACACAAGTATAAGTGTTAATTGCATCGAATTACAATTAAACAAGTTGAAATCAAGTTATTATTGCATTAAGCTCATGACACGCAACGCTTAACAGGCATCAAATATGATGTAAAGTATAAAGGGGCCCTCGTGATGAGTATTTGCCAATAACTCATAAGTTTGTTCAAATAAAGTGCGCTTGGGTGGCTCATCCTAGCAGACCCAAACGGGGATTGTCAGTCCCTAATAGATCTATTCACAATTATTTACGTTCACTCGCAAGTGATTAAGGTTCATGATTGAGGGACTTTTGGCAATAGCTACTTAAGCAATAATAATAACAGTCGTAGCATACGAAAAGTTTGTGTTCAGGTTTTGTAGCATGTATCTCCCCACGAAAGATTTAAAAGTTAAAGTGTGGGCTATGAACTCACCTGGGTAGTGCGGTAGTGGTAGCAGTAATATCGTTAATCAAACGATGAAAAGAAAACGGCTTCAACACACGACCTATATCGTATATGGCAAGTTTAGTGGTTTGATAGTCTAAGTTTGGTTTATCGCGATTCATAACGTTTATGGTTTTATTGTTTTGTTTGTCACATTATAACGTGCGCGTTTATGTGATCAAAGTTATATATATAACTAAAATGTTATATATATAAAAGGGTTATCAAGTTATATATATAAAATATAAGGTTTTATATATATTTAAAAGAATGTATATAAAGTTATATATATATATATATGGATCTATATATATCGTTTTCGGATGCGTGCTCGTTCGTCGGAGTGTAATGGTTGACAAGAGAGATTGTCGTTTTATAATTCAAGTTGGTTAACGATAAGTTGGATTCTACGTTAATGATTTCGTTAAGTAGTTTTCGTAAATATATATATATAAGTTAATAACTACGTAGATAGAATTTATTATTCGTCGACTAAACATATTTAGTTCAGGTTTTTGGGTTTGTAAATATACTATCACAAGTATAAATTAAAAATACCCTTTTAGGTTTCACAAAATTACACTTTTAACCCTAACGGTACAACATTTGCACCGTTAGTCCTCGGTTAAGTTTTTATTACCTTTTAAGTCCAAAGCTTTTAATATTTACATTTTATACTCAATAGTTTCTAGATTTACAATTTTCATCACAAAGTTATTAAAATAACATTTTTACCGAAAGTTTCCTATTTTGACAACTTTAGTCCCTCGATTAGCAATTCTTTGCAAATCAAGTCCAAAGTTTATAAAATCAAAGTTTCACTATTTTTATTTTAAAACTAAGTTTAAAATTAACTTTTGCAACTTATACGAACAGCTTATTCGATTAAGAGCTTATTTTTCAGCTTATGGGCCTCTAATCGGATTAAAACTTCGGCCCATTATGAGTTTACGATTTGATGGGCTTGGAGGGTAGTTAGGCCTAGTTACGGGCTGGTTTAATGGTTATGTTTTCATATTGTATGAGCTTATTTGATCAGCTTATTTGAAAAGCTTGTGGCTAGCGTATTGGGCTTATTGGCCCGATCGCTATTAGTTTTAGTTTAAGTAAAACAGAATTTTGGTCTATTACTTTGAGTGTAGTGTGGTTCGATTTAAGATCTATAGGTCGAATGTAATGCATAGTTTGTTAGTTTGGTTGCTCGTTTATTAGGTCAAGTTATAAAATATATAAATCATATGTCGGGTTAAGAAAATATAGGACCAAGGTTAACGCAACTTAGATGATCGAAAATAGTTTTAAGAACTAAAAATGTTCTAAGTGTTTTTAATAGGATTAAAAGGTTATCAATGCGACATGCTAATGTATGATGTGTGTGATTTATTCGTATATATAGGGTTCGAATATTTATGGTTTTCGATAGTTAGCATAACTAAGATTTAGGGTGTCGAGTAAAACACATAGATTATTTATAGGTTTTAAGAAATATCGAATCTAAATGATAATTGCATGCAAAGGTAAGCCAACGTATGAATTAGAAAGAAAATGGGAAAGTGACTTACTTCTCTTCGAAGGTGAGGCGTATCACTATGATGAGACGGGGTTAAAACGAAAGACTATGCAACTCGATTCTTGGTACACCAAAGATACAGGAACAAACTTGAATGTTTCTTGGTTTCGACTCAATCACTTCGTAAAATACTTAAAACTAGTCGGCCTATAACATGTTTATGACTTAAAGTATTTGGTTGGTGATATATATTTGTGTGTGCGTATAATACCGATTGCATGCATGGTTTATATAGGGGATTTAGAGCGAATACATGCAAACATATTCGGTCCAAAATAAGGGAATGATGAGTAGGTTGGAGTGTCAAAGTAGCAAAAATGATGAAGGCGTAAGGTATGAATTGTCCTTTTGGTAGTTCGAACAAGAAGAAGAAGTCGAGAGTTTCCAAGTTTTTCGCTGACTATTATTTGTAGGCGTGGAAGGATCAATTCCTTTTAACATAGAATGATACATTGTGCATCATAATTACTTTTGAATACCGAGAGCAAAGAAAAAGAATTGGCGTATGAATCTACTCTTTTGCGTCTAACCGAGAACAAGGAAACAAAATAATATAGATTGTGTTTTGTCTTGGTTCTAGTTGGTATTATCTTTACAAGGGATAATGGTAGAGTGTAGCAGTAAGTAAAATGATGAAGATTTTTGGTGCTACTAGTCGGTGCTAAGGACCAAATGAAAGAAGACAACGAATTGTTGGGTTTGGTCTTGTGGTTCGGTCGCATATCTTAAATGTTTAATTCACATTTTTGTTGTGACAAACAAATAGGGTGCGTTTGATATCTTGTTTAGAGGATAAGAGTTTGGAATGAATTAATTTGTTAGTTAAAATATGGTTTGTGTCGAGTTGGAAATGATACCGAAGTCGACTAGGCCAAAGAGTGGAATTTGAGATGTGTTTCATGGCTTGTCGTGTGAGTTGAGCTTTGACGTATTTAAAGATATTAAATGAGCGAGTTTGAGTGAGATGTTTATTTCTCTCGATTCCTAGCTAAGTCGAGAATGGTGTCGAGTAGAATATTAACATAGTTGTTAAGTTAATTTGTTTGTATAATAATCAAATCGTTCGGCAGATAAGCAGCTAAACCGCTTATATTAAAATCAACTTTGGGCTTTAGTGTTTGGTTGTTGGGCTCATTGGTGGATTGGGCCGAGAAAGAAAAAAATGGAAGTAATAAGGCTCGTTTGCTTTGTTTGGTTTGTAGCAAGATTGGGCCGAGACCCAATGAGTTTAGTGATCCATTTGAGGTCCACTATATTTACTGAGTGTTCGTGAAAATTTTCGTGAGCTCGGGAATGTATTTGATCACATTCGGTTAATTGTCGAAATATATGTATATGTATATATAGACGTTAAGTATTAAACGTTAAAGTTTTAAATAATTCGCGATTCTTAGACTATCAAGGTTCGTGTGTAAGCATCGTTTCTAGGCAATCGGTAGTCACAAGTATCGTTGTGATCTAGATAGTGTAGCATAAATAACAAAAGAAATTTTGTTACTAGTGGAAAGGGTTATTAATTAACGTAATGATTTATTAATCATTTATTAGCATCTACTATTCATAGGGAAAATTACGGGAGGTTACAGTACCTACCACTTACACTGAATTCCGTCCTGGAATTCCAGTCTAAGATAGGTAATAGAAGTGTTTACGAGAATAGGTGGGGGTATTTAGCTCGAATTTGGTCTTCGCGTTCCCAAGTATATTCCGGTCCTCGTTTAGAGTTCCATCGGACTTTAACAATGGGATTACGGTTTCGTTTTAGTCGTTTGACCTCTCTGTCCATGATTTCCACGGGTTCTTCGGTAAAGACGAGTTTGTCGTCGAGTCGAATCTCTTTCAAAGGAATTACAAGAGATTCATCTGACAAACATTTCTTAAGGTTTGATACGTGAAAGGTGTCGTGAACTCGACTAAGTTCCTCTGGAAGTTCGAGTTTGTAAGCCACTGGTCCTATCCTCTCCAGGATTTTGAATGGACCAATGTATCTCGGGTTAAGTTTTCCACGTTTCCCGAAACGTATCGTTCCTTTACAAGGAGATACTTTCAACATGACCTTGTCTCCAATCTGGAATTCTAGAGGTTTTCCCCTCGCATTGGCAAAGCTCTTTTGTCTATCTCTTGCCGCTTGGAGTCGTTGCTTAATCCTAACTATCTTTTCGGTTGTCTCATGAATGAGATCGGGTCCGGTAAGTTGTATCTCTCCAACTTCGGTCCAACAAACAGGCGATCTGCACTTTCAACCGTAGAGTGCTTCGAATGGTGCTGCCTTAATGCTGGCATGATAACTATTGTTATAGGAGAACTCAGCTAGAGGTAAGTGTTTATCCCAACCTTTTCCGAAGTCGATAGCACACGCTCAGAGCATATCTTCTAAGGTTTGGATTGTCCTCTCACTTTGTCCATCGGTTTGTGGATGATAGGCAGTGCTCATATCCAATTTGGTTCCTAAGGCTTTTTGCAAAGACTTCCAAAAATGAGATGTGAAACGACTGTCACGATCCAAGATGATTGAGATCGGCACTCCATGTCGCGAAACTATTTCTTTTAGATATAGTGTTGCGAGGGTGTCCATCTCGTCGGTTTCCTTAATTGCTAAGAAGTGAGCGGATTTTGTGAGACGATCAACGATGACCCAAATGGTGTCAAGTCCAGTTGATGTTTTAGGAAGCTTAGTGATAAAGTCCATTGTAATACGCTCCCATTTCCATACAGGAATTTCGGGTTGTATGAGTAATCCGGACGGCTTCTGATATTCCGCTTTTACTCGTGAACAAGTCAAACATTTTCCGACATACTCAGCTATGTCAGCCTTCATGTTTGGCCACCAGTAAAGCTTCTTGAGATCTTGGTACATCTTGTCAGAACCTGGATGAATGGAGTATTTGGATTTATGAGACTCATTCATAATGAGATCACGTATACCTCCGTATAGAGGAATCCAACTTCTCTCTTTGAAACAGAGCATCCCGTCTGCTCTCTGCACAAAGCCATTCTCATTTTCTGGCATACCGTGGATCTTTTCACTAGGTCGATTCTCTTCCTTAAGAGCTTCGGATTGAGCGGTGAGTATTTGTGCGGGTAGGGGTGAACGAATGGTTATTCCTAACGATTTGACTCTAAGAGGTTTCAGTCGTTCCTTCCGACTTAATGCATCTGCCACAACGTTGGCTTTTCCTGGGTGATAACGGATTTCGCAATCATAATCGCTGAGTAACTCTAACCAGCGACGTTGTCTCATGTTTAGATCTTTCTGATCTAAGATGTGCTGAAGACTTTTGTGATCGGTGAATACCGTACACTTAGTACCATACAGGTAGTGTCTCCATAACTTAAGGGCGAATACTACTGCTCCTAACTCTAAATCATGAGTCGTGTAATTTGCTTCATGTGGTTTGAGTTGTCGTGAAGCATAAGCTATCACTTTGTTTCGTTGCATCAGCACAGCTCCCAAACCATGATATGAGGCATCACAATACACTACGAAGTCTTCACTTCCTTCGGGTAGTGGTAATATTGGTGCTTCACATAGCTTTTTCTTTAGTAGCTGAAAAGCTGATTCTTCCTCTCTTCCCCAGATAAACTTCTTGTTCTTCTGAGTTAACTCAGTCAAAGGCTTTGAGATTTTTGAAAAACCTTCAATAAATCTCCTGTAGTAACCTGCTAGACCCAAAAATTGGCGTATCTCTGTGGGATTTGTAGGAGATGTCCAACTTTTGATGGCCTCAATTTTAGCTGGATCTACGTGAATACCTTGACTGTCGATAACATGCCCAAGGAATTGTACAGTTCAAATCCAAAAGTCGCATTTGGAGAACTTGGCATACAACTGTTCCTTTTTGAGTAACTCTAAAATAATCTTTAGATGTTTGGCATGTTCTTGTTCGTTGCGGGAGTAGATTAGGATATCGTCTATGAACACTATTACGAATTTATCCAGGTATGGTTTGCACACTCGGTTCATTAGGTCCATAAACACTGCAGGTGCATTGGTTAAACCGAATGGCATTACTTGGAATTCGTAATGTCCGTAACGTGTCCTAAAAGCTGTTTTGGGAATATCTTCCTCTCGAACTCTCAACTGATGGTACCCTGACCTTAGGTCGATCTTCGAGTATACACTCGATCCTTGTAGTTGATCAAACAAGTCGTCGATCCTAGGTAGTGGGTAACGATTCTTTACAGTGAGTTTGTTCAATTCCTGGTAATCGATACACATTCGGAAAGATCCGTCCTTCTTCTTTACGAATAGAACTGGTGCTCCCCAAGGTGATGAGCTGGGTCGGATAAAGCCTTTATCAGACAATTCTCTCAATTGTTCTGATAATTCCTTCATTTCAGACGGCGCTAACCTATAAGGTGCTTTCGCCACAGGTGCCGCTCCAGGCACAAGTTCAATCTGAAATTCTATTTGACGGGTTGGTGGAAGACCAGGTAGATCTTCGGGGAATACTTCTGGAAACTCTTTAACGATCAGAACGTCTTCAACTCGTTTATCTTTTGATTTGTTTTCCGTTACATGAACCATGAATGCTTGACATCCTTCGTTCATGTATTTCACAAATCTGATATATGAGATGATACCGTATCGTATTTTATTCTTGTCACCTTGGACAATGAGAGTTTCACCATTACATGGAATATGAACGGTTTTCTCATCACAGAGTATTCTAGCGCGGTATTTGGATAACCAATCCATACCTACGACTACGTCAAAACTACCGAGCTGAATAGGTATGAGGTCGATGGGAAAAGGATTGTTTGTAGAGTTATGGTACAACCACGGATTACGGTGTCGGTACCAATTAGGTTTCCGTCAGCCATTTCGATTTCGAAAGTGGTGTCTAGTTTGGAAGGGGTAGTGTTAGGCAAAGAAGCAAACGTAGTTGACACAAAACTTCTATCTGCTCCAGAATCAAATAATACTCTAGCATTATGTTGATTGAGTAAGAACATACCGGTGACAACGTCAGAGTTTAGTGGGGCATCTTCTTCTTTTAACACATATGCTCTTCCTCGAGCGTTATTTGGCTGACCGTTTCCTTTCGGACAGTGACTCTTGAAGTGACCTACTTCTCCGCATGAGTAGCAAGTCGGAGTTACAGGCTGTAGGTTGCTACCAGTAGCAGGATTCCTGCAATCCTTTGTCTGATGGCCCACCTTCTGGCATTTCAGACATTTGGTCGTGCAAGGTCCACTGTGGTGTAATTTGCATCTGTTGCACTGGGATTTCTGACCTTCGTATCCCTTGCCTTCAGTAGCAGCATAAGCCTTGGCGGTTTCTTGTCTTTGGTTTTGATGACGGTGGCGAGTGTTTCGGTTTTGATGATACGGGTTATTGTTTCTAGGGTTGTTGTTATTGGTGTTGTTGTTGCGGTGGTTATTGTTACCATGATGGTGAGTGGTTCTTTTGTCATCGAGCTTCCTCTTGAGCTCATTGTTGTACTTGACCTCTCGGTCCAGTAGCTTTTGGGCAAGTTCCATAGCTGCCTCTAGAGTTGACGGATTTGATGAAGTGACATTTCCCTCAATACTACGGGGAAGTCCTTCGATATACCTCTCCAGTTCTTTTTCGAAAGTTGGTACAACAGTAGGGCATAATACTTTAAGCTCTTGGAATCTCCTGTTGTATGTTTTAAGATCAATTCCTTTTACTACTAGTAGATGGAATTCATCTTCCAATTTTCTTAGTTCAGAACGGGGACAGTATTTCTTCAGCATCTTGGTTTTAAACTCAGACCAAGGGAGCTGGTAGGCTGCGGTCATTCCCATGGCTTTGACTGTAGCATTCCACCATGACAAAGCATCTTGCATGAGAGTTCCAGTAGCGAAAGTGACTTTGTTCTCCTCGGTACAACCGCTTCTCTGGAAAACAGTTTCAGATCGTTCGAACCAGTGAGCAAGTTCAGTTACTCCTTCAGTACCTTTGTAAGAAGTTGGTTGACAACTTATGAAATCCTTGTAGGTACACTTGCGGTTTGCAGCAGTTACACTTTCTCCTGTCGGTAGACTAGTGCCACTGTTACGAGCATTTGTTGTTGCCTGTTCTACCATGACTGCATTTACACCGTCAGCGATTGCTTTTCGGATAGCCTCTGGAGTCATTGTAGGCGTAGCAGTTGAAGTTTCATGATTTGCGGCGGAGGTTGCTTTCCTTGTACGTACCATTGTTCTATCAATATTGCAAAAGCATATTTTTAGAATTCTCATAATGATTACGTTAGGTTAGAATTGAATATGGATTATATTATAATTAATATAATTTTAACCATAACAATTTAGTCTACTAATTCTGGTTTATCTCTGTAGGTACAACAAATATCATATCATAAATTCATTCATAATATGTCTGAATCAATTCACAACACACATGAGAACATAAATGATTGAATTGCACTGTATGAACCAAAATTTCACGAGACAATATATGGCGAATCATAATGCATATGCAAGAAACAACCATGGAATACATAAATCAACATCAATATAATACATCCACACAACATAGGATTAATAACTTGTTCGATTTGTTTTTACAAAACATAAAGATACAAGATTATTTATTAATACAACATTGGTAGACTAAGACATCTCTTAGTTATATTGACATATCTCTGATTTATGGTCCTCCTGGTGCACCATCTAAGCGGCGCTGAAGATCTGCAATTGCTGCCATCAAAGTCTTCACTGTCTGGTCTCGAGCTCTTTCCCTAGCCTGGGAATCCTCAACCATGCGTCTAAGAATCAGAACCTGAGAGCTAACTCGATCAAGCTCAGAGTCTAATGTCTCAATCACTGTCTGCATCAAAGTAGTAGCATCTCCTAGTATAGAAATAGTCTCAATGGCTTCTTCTAAACTAGTACCTACTCGATCAAAGACTGCCTCCATCGCCAACTGACCAATCACAAGATTTTCCACTTCTTCCCCAAGTGCGTCAATCTGCTCTAATGGTAAGTCGTCGAGAATCTCGGCAATATCGTCCAGACGATCCTCATGTCTGACTAATCTGGCTGCTAATAGAGGTATGGTGTGATGGATGGGTTCTCCGGTAACCGGAAGAATCCTCGAAGTAGCGGTAGCCGAACTCTCTCCTAGTTCCATGGCTCTCGGTGCTCCTTCCTGGGATCTCCAGTGACGGATGATAGGTAGCAAATAAGACCATCGGCGTGCATCGACCCTTCTGTGGGTCCCGGTGCGAACTGTAGTCTCATCTCTAACCTGGGCATATGGATCCGATAATGATGGAACCAAACGGTATGCTCTCTCATGAGGTGGTAGGGTTCACTGAGAGTAGCTGAGGGTGGAGAAGCAAGAGGTGGAATAGAAGATGGTAATGGAACAGTGGTAGTCTAGTGATAGAAAATAGTAGGCGGTGGAACTGAAGATAGTGGTGTAAACGGCGGTGTCCTGGTATGTTCAGGAGCTGAGGGTGGTGACGTTACAGGAGTCGGAGTTGGTACGAGTGAGGGTGGTGGTGGTACGATCGGTGCTGGTGGTGTACGTACTCGTTTTCGAGGAGTGTGTTTGCGAACAAAACCTTCTCCGGGGCCTCGGTAAAGTTGGTCAAAAGGTTCGGGTTCGTACGGCTGGAGTTGTCGTACTCGTCCATGCCGGCGAATTGGGTTAGGTGATGGGATGGGTGATGTTGGAGGGGAAATCTCCAAGTCGGATGCCGGTAGAAATTGCTGGCTTTCCATGTACCGGTCAGTAGCAGGTGACATAGGAATAGCTGTCGTAGCAAAGTCTGGCATAGGATCCTCATTCTCTGAATCAGATGATACAGCGATGGGATGGGGGTTTGAAGACATAATACTGTAATAATCCCGAATAGTAAATATAAGTTATTACTATAATCATAACTATGTTAAACTTTACTAAGAACTCATATAGTAAGCAACATCTAAAATGCTGGAAGTGTGTAGGCACGGAGGGCATAAGGTGGTTTACAATGGTCCGTTTTAAAAAAAATGTAGTTATAGTCCAGTGTTTAAAATACATCTGGTTCTCTATAACCATGAGCTCTGATGCCAATCTGTAACACCCCCAATTTCGGATAACAACAGCGGAAGACTTAATTGGGTGTTACGTAGAGGATCTTTCGTCATAATCATAGAAAACGACTTTAAAAGACGTTTTAAGTTTATCATTCAAAATATAAGTGTTTAGAATACAAAGATGTTTCATAGTTGAACATGTTTATTTAAATTTGAATGATAAAACATTTATTTAAACCACCCATACAGGGTTATAATGCCCACTCCGTTGCCTTGAGTTCCAGTCCTTAGTTACCTGAGATAACATGCTAAAAGTCAACAAAAGTTGAGTGATGTTCATAGGTTTAAGTTTAATAGTTTGAACACAAGTATAAGTGTTAATTGCATCGAATTACAATTAAACAAGTTGAAATCAAGTTATTATTGCATTAAGCTCATGACACGCAACGCTTAACAGGCATCAAATATGATGTAAAGTATAAAGGGGCCCTCGTGATGAGTATTTGCCAATAACTCATAAGTTTGTTCAAATAAAGTGCGCTTGGGTGGCTCATCCTAGCAGACCCAAACGGGGATTGTCAGTCCCTAATAGATCTATTCACAATTATTTACGTTCACTCGCAAGTGATTAAGGTTCATGATTGAGGGACTTTTGGCAATAGCTACTTAAGCAATAATAATAACAGTCGTAGCATACGAAAAGTTTGTGTTCAGGTTTTGTAGCATGTATCTCCCCACGAAAGATTTAAAAGTTAAAGTGTGGGCTATGAACTCACCTGGGTAGTGCGGTAGTGGTAGCAGTAATATCGTAAATCAAACGATGAAAAGAAAACGGCTTCAACACACGACCTATATCGTATATGGCAAGTTTAGTGGTTTGATAGTCTAAGCTTGGTTTATCGCGATTCATAACGTTTATGGTTTTATTGTTTTGTTTGTCACATTATAACGTGCGCGTTTATGTGATCAAAGTTATATATATAACTAAAATGTTATATATATAAAAGGGTTATCAAGTTATGTATATAAAATATAAGGTTTTATATATATTTAAAAGAATGTATATAAAGTTATATATATATATATATATGGATCTATATATATCGTTTTCGGATGCGTGCTCGTTCGTCGGAGTGTAATGGTTGACAAGAGAGATTGTCGTTTTATAATTCAAGTTGGTTAACGATAAGTTGGATTCTACGTTAATGATTTCGTTAAGTAGTTTTCGTAAATATATATTATATAAGTTAATAACTACGTAGATAGAATTTATTATTCGTCGACTAAACATATTTAGTTCAGGTTTTTGGGTTTGTAAATATACTATCACAAGTATAAATTAAAAATACCCTTTTAGGTTTCACAAAATTACACTTTTAACCCTAACGGTATAACATTTGCACCGTTAGTCCTCGGTTAAGTTTTTATTACCTTTTAAGTCCAAAACTTTTAATATTTACATTTTATACTCAATAGTTTCTAGATTTACAGTTTTCATCACAAAGTTATTAAAATAACATTTTTACCGAAAGTTTCCTATTTTGACAACTTTAGTCCCTCGATTAGCAATTCTTTGCAAATCAAGTCCAAAGTTTATAAAATCAAAGTTTCACTATTTTTATTTTAAAACTAAGTTTAAAATTAACTTTTGCAACTTATACGAACAGCTTATTCGATTAAGAGCTTATTTTTCAGCTTATGGGCCTCTAATCGGATTAAAACTTCGGCCCATTATGAGTTTACGATTTGATGGGCTTGGAGGGTAGTTGGGCCTAGTTACGGGCTGGTTTAATGGTTATGTTTTCATATTGTATGAGCTTATTTGATCAGCTTATTTGAAAAGCTTGTGGCTAGCGTATTGGGCTTATTGGCCCGATCGCTATTAGTTTTAGTTTAAGTAAAACAGAATTTTGGTCTATTACTTTGAGTGTAGTGTGGTTCGATTTAAGATCTATAGGTCGAATGTAATGCATAGTTTGTTAGTTTGGTTGCTCGTTTATTAGGTCAAGTTATAAAATATATAAATCATATGTCGGGTTAAGAAAATATAGGACCAAGGTTAACGCAACTTAGATGATCGAAAATAGTTTTAAGAACTAAAAATGTTCTAAGTGTTTTTAATAGGATTAAAAGGTTATCAATGCGACATGCTAATGTATGATGTGTGTGATTTATTCGTATATATAGGGTTCGAATATTTATGGTTTTCGATAGTTAGCATAACTAAGATTTAGGGTGTCGAGTAAAACACATAGATTATTTATAGGTTTTAAGAAATATCGAATCTAAATGATAATTGCATGCAAAGGTAAGCCAACGTATGAATTAGAAAGAAAATGGGAAAGTGACTTACTTCTCTTCGAAGGTGAGGCGTATCACTATGATGAGACGGGGTTAAAACGAAAGACTATGCAACTCGATTCTTGGTACACCAAAGATACAGGAACAAACTTGAATGTTTCTTGGTTTCGACTCAATCACTTCGTAAAATACTTAAAACTAGTCGGCCTATAACATGTTTATGACTTAAAGTATTTGGTTGGTGATATATATTTGTGTGTGCGTATAATACCGATTGCATGCATGGTTTATATAGGGGATTTAGAGCGAATACATGCAAACATATTCGGTCCAAAATAAGGGAATGATGAGTAGGTTGGAGTGTCAAAGTAGCAAAAATGATGAAGGCGTAAGGTATGAATTGTCCTTTTGGTAGTTCGAACAAGAAGAAGAAGTCGAGAGTTTCCAAGTTTTTCGCTGACTATTATTTGTAGGCGTGGAAGGATCAATTCCTTTTAACATAGAATGATACATTGTGCATCATAATTACTTTTGAATACCGAGAGCAAAGAAAAAGAATTGGCGTATGAATCTACTCTTTTGCGTCTAACCGAGAACAAGGAAACAAAATAATATAGATTGTGTTTTGTCTTGGTTCTAGTTGGTATTATCTTTACAAGGGATAATGGTAGAGTGTAGCAGTAAGTAAAATGATGAAGATTTTTGGTGCTACTAGTCGGTGCTAAGGACCAAATGAAAGAAGACAACGAATTGTTGGGTTTGGTCTTGTGGTTCGGTCGCATATCTTAAATGTTTAATTCACATTTTTGTTGTGACAAACAAATAGGGTGCGTTTGATATCTTGTTTAGAGGATAAGAGTTTGGAATGAATTAATTTGTTAGTTAAAATATGGGTTGTGTCGAGTTGGAAGTGATACCGAAGTCGACTAGGCCAAAGAGTGGAATTTGAGATGTGTTTCATGGCTTGTCGTGTGAGTTGAGCTTTGACGTATTTAAAGATATTAAATGAGCGAGTTTGAGTGAGATGTTTATTTCTCTCGATTCCTAGCTAAGTCGAGAATGGTGTCGAGTAGAATATTAACATAGTTGTTAAGTTAATTTGTTTGTATAATAATCAAATCGTTCGGCAGATAAGCAGCTAAACCGCTTATATTAAAATCAACTTTGGGCTTTAGTGTTTGGTTGTTGGGCTCATTTGTGGATTTGGCCGAGAAAGAAAGAAATGGAAGTAATAAGGCTCGTTTGCTTTGTTTGGTTTGTAGCAAGATTGGGCCGAGACCCAATGAGTTTAGTGATCCATTTGAGGTCCACTATATTTACTGAGTGTTCGTGAAAATTTTCGTGAGCTCGGGAATGTATTTGATCACATTCGGTTAATTGTCGAAATATATGTATATGTATATATAGACGTTAAGTATTAAACGTTAAAGTTTTAAATAATTCGCGATTCTTAGACTATCAAGGTTCGTGTGTAAGCATCGTTTCTAGGAAATCGGTAGTCACAAGTATCGTTGTGATCTAGATAGTGTAGCATAAATAACAAAAGAAATTTTGTTACTAGTGGAAAGGGTTATTAATTAACGTAATGATTTATTAATCATTTATTAGCATCTACTGTTCATAGGGAAAATTACGGGAGGTTACAACAACAAATTATTGTGATGCTTTAGTTGGGAAGGAATGCAGCACAGAGCTGTACTCATAAACAAAAAATGGGGAGTTAAAGAGAATTAGAAGGACTTTTGTCATAGTTTCCTAACTAAATGTCTGTAGATTTGACAACGTTTAGTGCTCCTAATGTGTCATCTAACCTCACTTTGGGATTTAGCGGTATGCTGAGATATTTGGCTACCAGATTAAAAATCATTTTTAGCACACTTTTGCTTTTTCTATTGTTTAGAAAGACTTGAGCATGTTGTTTGTGGTTGACATGAATCCGTTAGGACCAAGAGATTTGGAGGCCCGGACAAATTTTGCCTACATGTTGTTCTTGATACTAATTTTTTTGTCAAGGAATTGGTCAACCTCTATTATCACGATCATAGACAAGTGTAGAGGTACAAAAGGATTCTCTTGACTACGTGAAGAGTGAACAATTAGGAATTATTAAAAGTAACATTGGGCCAATAATGCATGAGTCAACTTAGTGATATTGTACACGTCAACCTGATTTACCCGAAGGTACTGTCTATTCCAGAAGAAACGAGGCTAATATTCTGTTTTGCAGGTGAAAATTTTGGAACCATTTAGTATACTTGGGTTCAAACATGGAGCTACAGATTCGAAAATAAAAAAAAAAGGTATATACAAGACTTTCAGGTCAGTACAGTCAAGGTATACGTCGTGACTGTATATTTGTATCACACATAACAAAATTACCATCTTTCCAGTTGGAATGTTATGAGTTCTTCTCATATTTAATGTAATCTTATGCAGCCTTTCGTAAAAAGCTTATCAAAGTGCCCAAAAATGGTCTACGCGACCCTTTCAAATCCCCACATAAAAAGATGAAAGCGGCATCAAGGTATATGTTGTTAATATTTGTATCATATATAACCAAATTACCATCCTTCCAGTTGGAAGGTTATGACTTTTCCTTGAATTTGCAGTACAGTCAAGGCATACGTCGTGACTGTATATTTGTATCACACAGAACAAAATTACCATCTTTCCGGTTGGAATGCTATGAGTTCTTCTCATATTTAATGTAATCTTATGCAGCCTTTCGTAAAAAGCTTATCAAAGTGCCCAAAAAAGAACGAAGAAAAGGAACTAAAGAGTTTGCGCTGCAAAACCAGATACAAACGGATCAAATGTATTGATATGGTACCCTTAAAGGTGGCTCAGAGTTTGTAGGGATGCCACGATTTGAAGCCCGTGTAGCAGTTATAGAGGCTTTAAACTTCAAGGTACTTTTACACATGCAATATTATATTTTTTATTAATAGTTGTGATTTATGGTATTTATATTCTTCTTTCCTATCTTTGATACAGGGATTTATAGAGGTGAAAAATTAAATGAAGTGCGTTTCGGTCGTTGTTCAAGAAGCAATGATGTGATAGAGCCTATATAGAAGCCTCAATGGTATGTCAAGTGCGATGATATGGCCAAAGAAGCACGGGATGTTGTCATAAATAAAAAAAAAAAAAAAAAACAATAAAATCGACATTGTTCCGAAACAATATGTAGCTGAATGGATGAGGTTGTGAATTCTAACATTCGGCATTGTATATCAAGGCAACTGTGGTGGGGCCACCGCGTGCCAGCATGGTATGTTTCATTAGAAGATAATGAAGATAAGGAACTTAATGCATACATGGATCGTTGGGTAGTGGCTAGAAATAAGGAAGAGGCTATGGTGGAGGCTAAAAAACATATATATATATATATATATATATATATATATATATATATATATATATATATATATATATAATCGTAGGAAAGAAGTTTGAGTTGACTCAAGATCCTGATGTTTTGGATACTTGGTTTTCCTCAGATCTATTTCCGTTAACTAGATTGGGGTGGCCCAATGAGACACGAGATTTTAAGTCGTATTACCCTGATTCTGTACTTGAAACTGGGCGTGATATTTTGTTTTTTTGGTGTGCCCGTATGCTGATGCTTGGAATGAAATTAAGTGACGATGTACCGTTTACAAAGGTTAGTTAAGTTTTAAATATGATTGTATACTTATTCTACTTGGAGGTGACAATTACCACCCATTCTCTATTGATGGGTCAGTTCGGGATTTTTATTTCAGTGTGACCCGTACACCAGCCGCTGATTTCTATATCAAGTTCATGTGAATTGTTTTGCAGGTTTATTTACACCCCATGATTCGTGATAAAAGTGGACGCAAGATGTCAAAATCTTTGGGTAATGTGATCGATCCTATTGACGTCATACAAGAAATAACTTTAGAAGATCTTCAGGAAAAACTTAAGAACAGTAAGTTGGATCTTGCTGAATTTGACATAGCCAAACAAGCACAAATAAATGATTTTTCCTAATGGCATTCAACAATGCGGAATAGATGCTCTACAATTTTCCCTCATCTCTTACACTTCCCAGGTTGGCTATTCTCTATTTTTTTATTCTAATACGATTATCTTCTCAAAAACTTTAGTTTTCAGCAAGGGTTTCTGTACATCTTACCAATGGGACATCTGGGCGAACTGGTAGACCTAATTCCCTTTGAAGAGCAATCTTGCATTCAATCTGCAAATTACAAACGGACCCATAAAATGAGGATAACCAGACATGTTCTTGAATATTTCTTAGAGATAGCCATTTCGACCCATTCACTTATCACTTATTATATCGACCAAGGTCAAATGGTAACTTGAGAAAATAAGCATTAAATGGAACGTGGGAAAATTCCCACAAACAGATCAGATACAATGTGTATTTCTCTACCAAAAAAATTACATTAGTTGATTCTTGAAAGCTGAAAGGCATTATACACACTGCACAATTAATGTAATTATATTTTAAACACTTCAGTTATAGCGGGGTATAGGTCCATTGCAACTTCCAATGTGACGGAAGGAGTACTTAAGTAATTTCAAGCCACACGTTGAGATAATGAGATAAGAATCTTATGGACCTAATAACAAAATAAAATTGATTGTGCCTTGGACTCATTACCATGTTAAGAAAAGGTTCTCAGGTAAGAATGAGTCAACTAGGCTTTTTTGATATCTCTAATGTGCTAAACGCAATATAACTTAAAAAGTAACCTTCGAAGAAAACATATTAACACCATTGTACATATTCGTATTTTGACTCCTATATACAGTACTTTATATACTTAATTTTATATAATGTTGCCATTTATAAAGAACAATCTCATTTGACAATTCAATTTTAATGGTGACCAGTTAATTTGCCTCTTTATTCATTTTATGTGTTTATGCTCAATAGTCAAAAGGACCAAGCTTGGACAGAGGTCTAAAAGTTTCTAAATCACAGGCATAAAATAACAAGGTTCAAACTTTGCACATATATATTTTCCTCATCTCATATTTTTCTTATTCGGTCATTAACAGGTCGGATGTAGAAGAAGGCGGTGAGTCGGTTCTCCCTTTTGTGAAGGGGAACATCAGTGTTGTGCCTTGGTGGAATGAATTATCTGGGTTTATCTGTTAAACTGAAAATGGGGGATGTATTGCTTTTCTGGAGCATGAAACCTGATGCATCTCTTGATCCTTCAAGCTTACATGGTTAGTATATCTATCCATCTATGTAATTTGGAGATGGCAAAATGGGCGGGAGGTTAAGGTGTGGACATGGGTTTGGGTCAAAATAGGTAATGTATTGTTAGTCGGGTCGGGTAAGTTGGGTTAACCAATAAATTGTTAGTTTGTTGAGTATTATCACTATGGCTATATATCAATCCGGTAATAACATAAGTTGAATAACACAATTTAGGGGTTTGGATGCAAGAATTTAAAAATTTGTATTGCTCAAGTTATGAGCTTTATAGAGTTTTGATGTGTATGAGATAATAAACTTTTAAGATTACTTGATGCGAGCAAGAAGAAGAGCAATTTAAGCAAATGCTTAACGTTAGACATGGAGGCATAGGAAAAGTTAAGCTTGAGAATAATCAAGTGAAGGCAAAGAGTCAAGTGCTGGTTAAGATCCACAAGTCTGATCTTATACGGACTGTGTATTCTGATATGGATGCTGGTGAAACCATTGAAGAAGGTCGAAGAAGTGACTTTTCAGAGACAGAAAATGAGAATGGATCGACTAAGTTGCACATTCCAAATGGGATGAAAAAGCTTCAATGCAGCTCGTCAAGAAGCTCTCATAATGTGGAAGTCAGGTATTTTAAATCTCTTAGTTGTGGCTAACTATAGTCATTCTCACTCATGCTTATAATTATAAAAGTGTTGTTTGGGGTTGTTTTTGTATCTCAAAGGGGTTTTAATGGGTCAAATCGATATACGTCAACTGAAGGGATAATGGGTTAAACAGGTTGAAGGGCGCCCATGGTCTATATTTAAATGCATTTTTTAGCTGCCAATATTTTATGCATACGACTTCATAAATCATTTTACTAAAAAACTCAACCTGGGTGGTTTAACCAATACTAAAGAAGACCAGTTTCAACTTAACCTTCAAAAATACTACATTGCGACTTAACATCTATAATTCTATATTTCTGATCATCTGTTATAAAGTTTAATGTGGTCATCATCTGTGTGTTTTTACACACGTGGAGGAAATAAAATCTCCTGATGTAGACATGTCAGTAATTTCGGATAAGGTATATGGGTTTCTTGCATTCTTAGGATCAGCTAGAGCAAAAAAAAAGGGGGGCGGGTTGTGTAACAGGTCAAAGTCGATACACTCATTTTAATTTAGGGAGACAATCTTTATTGGGGCTAAACAGGTTGAACATTAGTCATTTGGTTTCCGTATTCGGTTCAAATCATAATTATATTAGAGGATTATTCTCAGTAGAAATATGTATATGTTTGAGGATATAGTTTTCAAACTTCATATGCACTGCTATGTTAATTTTGTTAGACCTTATATGATTTCTTTACATTCTTATGAGTTTTGTATCTGCATATGCACTGATATGCTTTTATTTTGTGACCTGCTATTGTTAATTTTCTTAGACCTGTAGTTGTTTCTAATTTTTGTAATGTGCCTTCATTACTCTACGTGCATAAAATGCAAGATATCCTCATACGATCTAATATATTCTTGACAGAATCGGTCAAGAGACGTTGATGGATGAAAATTTAGCTGATGATAAGATAGAGATTGAGTTGGCACCCGTAGCTGTGCAGTTGGCCTATGTACAGCTGATGAACTCAAATAAGTACATTTTATTACTATCATTTATCCTATTAATTTGACTTGTTTTACTATATTATGTATGAGGATTGATACTTAATTGTTTACTTTTGTAATTCTCAGGTAAAAACAAGCATTTGGTGAAACTTAGCTATTTTGGACTAATAATGGAGCAAAACGTGCATAAAGTGAAAGTCTACTGACATGGACAAGATCAAGTCAATTCTGCTCCAGATGCGCCGCATCTCACTATCAACATGCGCCGCATCTCTATCAAGATATCACCAGATACGATCCAAGATACAAGAGGACATGCGCCGCATCTAATCAAGAGTTACGCCGCATCTTCTGGCGGTGTACGAATATTCCTGAATATTATAATCTTGGACCCCACGCGAAGTTAAGTACATGCGCCGCATCTACTTAAGTAGATGCGCCGCATCTTCCCTCAGACAGAAACTATAAATACCCCGTAGACCAGACGAATTTAAGAGTTCGAAACCCTAAAACCGAAGTTTGGACAGCAGAGCAAAAGGACGAATTCAGTCAAGGAGGCAGCACAAGACACACCCAAATCAAAGATACAAGAGCTGTAAGAAGGTGCTGCATGTATTTAATTCATTAAGTAGTTTTGTTTTATTGTGTTAGCAAACTTTAATTCATCAGGATTGGTGGCTTGTGTAATGTGACAACGAAAGATTGCACTCCCTTTAATACTTGCTTTCCCATCAATTAAAGTTTATATGTTGATGTCTTTGGTTACTACTTATTAGTGCATTGATAACCTCTGTGTTTATTAGTGGCTTGCGGGCATTTGACTGCGGGACAAGATGTGGCTCCCACGGTTGTTTCTAAATTGATCACTTAGGAATAACTTTTAGACATAAGTAATCATTAAGGGTTTACTCGCCGATAAGAATAGGACCAACGAGAAAGGGTTAACTACATACACTTCATATAAAGCTATCAATAAAACAAGTGACAATCTACTTAATCATAAGGACAGCCCTCTTATTGTCTCGAGTATCTATCTGTGTACGTGTGTGCTACTTGCTGATTCGTGCCTATTGGTTTATTTTATTATTTAATTGCAAACAAAACTGTGCCAGTCTCTCAGGCTGAAACCCCCTTGCGTTAGGATATTAAAATACTGATTAGAATAACTAGATAATACGTTCCACTCTTAGTGATCGACACTCTACTTACCATTATCTTCATACTGACCGGGTACACTGCTCGTTAAGTGTGTGTGTTATTGATAAGTCGGCTAAATATAAATTTAAAACTTGAGTAGGCATTAAAACTGCTAAACCGCAACGACACATCACGCGCATCAAGTTTTTGGCGCCGCTGCCGGGGAGTGAATTGTTATTATCTGTTAATTTGATTAGTATTTTAATTAGGTTTTTTCTTTTTTTTATTAGATTAATTGCATCATTGTACTATTTTGCATATTTGTTGTATTGTGTGTTATTTGTTTTGTGTTATTTGTTTGCTTTATTTGTTTGTATTTTTGTTTCGTGTGTTTAATTTTTTGTTTTTATTTTTCGTATTTTTCTGTTCTGCTATCGTTGTACTGTGCTAAATCAAACGATACGGCGCATCTGATCTCTCAGATACGGCGTATTGCGTTTAATTTTTTTAATACAACGAGTTTAATTAATTCGATACGACGCATCTTTTCCCCAAGATACGGCGTATCTGTTTTTAACAAGAAAATTTTTTTCTAAGCGATAAAGTAATACGACGCATCTGCTTTTGCAGATACGGCGTATCTGTTTTTGATAAAAAATTTTTCTAAAACATTAACGCCATACGACGCATCTGCTTTAGCAGATACGGCGTATCTATTATTTTAATTAAAAACAGTTTGCGAATTATTAAACAGATACGACGTATCGATCTCTGTCGATACGGCGCATCTTACTAAATCAAAAATCTTTTATTTTTAAACGTAACGAAAATACGGCGCATTAACTTTCGTTAATACGACGCATTTAATTTTAATTAGATAAATCGATTTTTGATTAATTAATTCGATACGGCGCATTCATAAATTTAAAGCGGCGTATCTATTTTCTGAATAAAGTCTGATTAAATTTTAACGATTATAAGATACGGCGTATCCAACTTTTTGGATACGGCGTATCGTCTGCAGATATCAGTAACTTTAATTTTTCGTATTCCGTTTTCGTTATTAATTATCTGATATATTACTTTCTCGAGCATACCCTACTGATATTTTTGTGTTGATTTCAGGAAGTGCATGACCAGGAGTTCTACGAAGAACTTGATTCAACCTTTCGAAGATCCTGAACGAGCCCTACATTCGCTTAAAAGGCTTTTCAACACAAGAAGCTTTGATCTTTCAAGTTCACTCGAGCTTGATTACTTTTCTGAAGAAAAAGAGGAAGTTGAAACAGAAACAATGGGCGAAAACACTACTATGGAGGAATACATGAACAATACCCGTGCTGATTACACTTCAGGAGTTGCTAGACCTAAGTTTGATGACAAGTCAAAATTTGAGTTGAAGGGACAATTTCTCAAAGAGCTCAGAGAGAATGCTTTCAGTGGGACGGAACAAGAGGATGCTAATGAGCATGTTGAAAAGGTCCTGGAGATTGCAGATTTGTTTACTACAGAAAGTGTCAATACCGATCAACTCATGCTAAGAATCTTCCCAATCTCACTAAAAGGAGCTGCTAACAAGTGGCTAAGGAATGAACCTGCTAGTTCAATCACTACGTGGGAAGGTTTGAAGAGCAAATTCCTGAAGAGATATTGTCCACCTGCTAAGACTGCTAAGAAGATGGAGGCTATCAATAGTTTCAAGCAAGAGCCTGATGAAACCCTTTATCAAGCTTGGGAACGATTTAAAGATTTATTGATAAAATGTCCTCAACACTATCTAACCCCTATGCAGGAAATAATATTGTTTTATCAGGGATTGGACGTGCCTACAAGACAGATTTTGGATGCTAAGGGAGCTGTACCTCAGATGAGTGCAACTAATGCTAGGAAAGCGATCCAAGAAGCTGCTGATCATTCTCAGAAATGGCACGATGGGACCTCTACTAGATCTAAGAGCAGCACTAATTTTGACGGGATTGCTGCTATTCAAGCTCAATTGGATAAAATTAGTAGAGAGATGAAGAAGCGAGATGAAAGAGCATATGCTGCCCAAGTTGGATGTGAAAAGTGCGAAGGACCTCACTACACTAAAGATTGCCCGAACAAGAATGAAAGTGAGACGTTTGAAGAAGCTTATTACACCCAATTTGGACAACCGTTCCGACCTTCAGCAAGATTTAGGGAAGCTAGTCCGGGATTCTATCAAAAGAACAACTTCAATCCCGCTTATCAAGAGAGGAGGCAGACTTTAGATGATACTTTAAAGCAAATTATGGCCGATGCTGCTAAAAGACATGAAGAGAATACTGCCATGATCAAGGAAATTCGAGCTTCAACAGACACTACTACAAGAAATCAAGGAGCTTCGATCAAAGCATTGGAACAGCAAATTGGTCAAATGAGCAAAGTTCTTCAAGAAAGGGGATATGGAAGTTTACCGAGCTCAACTGAAACCAACCCAAGGGATCATGTCAAGGCCATAAGCACCACTGAAGAAGTCACTCCTAATATACCTAGAAGGTCGATGAATGGTAATGATGGTGCAAGACCCGAATTTTTCTTTAACTCTTCAATCAGCTTAAGGAGACTACTAAAAGAGAAGACAAAAATTGAAGAGGAGATCAAGGCGACAATGAAAGAAGAGAGCCCTGCAACCGATTCAAATGCCTTGCCTCATAAAGAAAGAGACCCAGGAAGTTTTACTCTACCTTGTTCTATTAATAATATATCTTTCAATAATGTGTTGGCTGACTTAGGAGCTAGTGTTAGTGTTATGCCTCTTAAGACATTCGCTACCCTAGGACTAGGAAAATTAGCACCAACTAAATTACTTATTGAATTGGCTGATAAAACAGTAAAACGACCTGAAGGGATTGCTAATAATGTGCTAGTTAAGATTGAGCAGTTTATTTTTCCCGTAGACTTTATTATACTAGACATGCCCGAGGATGTTAAGATTCCTTTAATCCTCGGAAGACCTTTCTTGTCTACTGCCCATGCTAAGATTGATGTGTTTAAGAGAAAATTTTCATTAAGGGTAGGGAATAATAAACTAGTCTATAAGTGCCAAGATCCGGTTAAAAGCATAATTAGAGGTGTTTATGTGCTAGGATTAAGAGAGCGTATGGACCTCGATCTTGAAGCTAGACTTATGGGAGAAACATTGATTCAAAACAACTCAACTAATCCTAATCATGAAGACTTTGAGGAATTCATTGACCTTAATGTACCTACGGAACTTAGACGCGATATTGTTAGTGATTCTGATGATGAGTGGTATGATTGTGTAGTAATTAATAAACGTAGGAGAGTAGTTGAGAAAACGAATTTGAATAATGATGTGTTTATTGAACTACCACCCCACCTTGCTTATTTGTGCCTGTATGATAATAAGAATTTCCCGTCTATCATTTTGTCATCTCTGCCCGAAAGGGACAGGACTTTGTTTATACAGATATTAAAGAAGAACGGCGTGGAAATTAAGGACGAGCAAGGAGTGTTCAATATTACTAAATTGGGGATGAAGGAGCGTGATGTTTCCGACTCCTTCAACGATCGATACTAAAGTGCTGAACGTGAGTCTAACTTGAAGACTCTGGAATAAAGACAAGTGCTTACCGGGAGACAACCCGGATTTATCTTTTATTATTCTGTTTTCTGTGTCGAGTCAGTCCAGGCCGCACGAAGATACGGCGCATCTTAGTCCTGAGATGCGACGCATCCTCTGCAATGGTCATATCTTATTTTATTTTTCTGCATTTTTATTTTCGACTTTAAAACTATTTATCAGTTTATTTTAATGCGGCGCATCCCTGGTTAAGGATGCGGCGCATCTTTATTCTGATCCGTATTTATTCCAGGCTCGATACGGCGTATCTTCTTCAATAAGATACGGCGCATCGACTGACCTGATGATTTTCAGTTTTAATTTTTTAGTTTTATTTTTCCTAACTACTAATGTGTTATGCAAGTTGAACCTTTCTTATCTTAGGTGTGTTTTAAAGTGTTGGTGGTATTATAGTTTCCTGGATTTCCTGTGGATACATCAAGTATGAAGCTTTAACGTTCTAATCCACAAGAAGTTGATTTTTGCTCATATACAAATGGAGGATCATACCGAGCAAATCTCAGGGGAGTTTTTCCGTTCTAATTCTTTTATTTCCAGTTTTTAACCTTTTATACAAACAACGAGGACGTTGTTTAACTTAAGTGGGGGGATTGGAGAATTAGAACACTTAACACTTACTTGTCCTAAACTTTTTCAAAAATTATGCTTAAAATGTGCTTAATATATCAAACTTAAAAATTTTTTAGCATGTTTTTGTTTAAGATCTAAGTTACATAACTGCACACATGACATTATTTTCAAAAATTGTGATTTTTCAAAATTCACAAATCTATGAGTGTGCCGGTGACTTGTAAACTTTAGAACTTGGCTTGTATACTATTCGAGACCACCATAATGAGTATTATTTATATAATTGGAATGACTTGTCTAACTTGGTAAGATTCTAGGATTACACCAAATAGCCTTTATATGTTATGTGTTATTAGCTAACTACACTGGTTAGTTAACCCCCGTATAAAACCTTTTGTTACTCTCATTTTTAGAGTAAGATACCCCTAGAAAAACACTCAGAGCCATTCCTTTCGTTTCTTACACCTATGTTTAAAATGTTTCGTTACACCTTAAACCTTAGCCTACCCTGTAGATTAGAATCCGTGGTTGGTCAATTGCTATAGGCAGAGTGTGTTTCCTTACATTACCTGTGTTCGCGTGCGTAATTCATTATCTATGGTTAGGTCGGGAAATTGCACAATGCAATTGGAGTGAAAGTAAATATTGTATATTTTGGAGTTTATTTTTCGTGTGTTTACTACTTTCACTATTACCGTTATTTCTGAAAGTATGAAAAGTATGAAAAAAATTATCCGGAAAGAAAGTTGTAGTGATGTGGTGAAATTTTACACATCTATGTTTATGTTTCAAGTTTAAAAAAAAAAAAAAAAAAAAAAAAAAAAAAAAAAAAATCGAAAAAATGAGAAAAGGAAAAGAAAGAAAAAAGAGTTGGATGTTTATTTTAAGCCAACGATGTAGAGTTATGTAAGTGGTCGATATCACCACTATTTGTTGTATTATATCTATGGATTGAATGGGAATTGGCAGTTATGGGAGCGCCAGTTAAGGTTTATTCTTTGATTAAGATTTTGTTGAGTATAATTCGTGTCTACCTAAAGCGTGTGTTTCAAGTGTTAAAGCGTGAGTTATTCAATGATATGAGTCTTATTCATGGGATGGTTGGGATAGTGATTAACCACACTTAGGATTTTAATTTATTTGTTTTGTTTTGTTTATTTTTATTTTTACACCAACTTATATCCCAAATGTTATCCATACCCTGTATTGTTCTTTATCCAACCAAACCTTTGATTTATTGAGATTAGGGATTTGAGCAATCTTAAGTATCGTAGTCGTGGATTCGGCTATGTATTTATGATTTTGTCGCCCTTTTTGATATATTATTATTGGTGAAGTTTGGACCTATCTTTAGCCTATTCGAGTTAAGGATTTGAGCAATTGCAAGTATCGTGTTCGTGGATTCGATCATGTATTTGTGATTTTGTCGCCTTTTCTGGAATTTGAGATCGATAGTGATTAAGAATAATTAACCCTTAAGCCTAAAAACCCTTTTTACCGCTTTAGACTTGTTACTCCTTAGCTTTAGTAGTGGAGATGTGTATACTTGCCAAGCTTATGATAGAATATTCGTCGCGACTGGACAGTTAAACGATTAGATTTGCTTTTATCGACTTATTTTATTTTACTTCTAATTCGTTAAGTGTTTAGTTGTGTGATTATGAAATAAACGAATACATGCTTAAATATAAAAATAAATCCTAACATCTTTTAGGATACATTTTCATAAATGAAATTCTAAGGTTTACTTGGGGACAAGTAAAGTTCAAGTGGGGGGATATTTGATGAACTCAAATAAGTACATTTTATTACTATCATTTATCCTATTAATTTGACTTGTTTTACTATATTATGTATGAGGATTGATACTTAATTGTTTACTTTTGTAATTCTCAGGTAAAAACAAGCATTTGGTGAAACTTAGCTATTTTGGACTAATAATGGAGCAAAACGTGCATAAAGTGAAAGTCTACTGACATGGACAAGATCAAGTCAATTCTGCTCCAGATGCGCCGCATCTCACTATCAACATGCGCCGCATCTCTATCAAGATATCACCAGATACGATCCAAGATACAAGAGGACATGCGCCGCATCTAATCAAGAGTTACGCCGCATCTTCTGGCGGTGTACGAATATTCCTGAATATTATAATCTTGGACCCCACGCGAAGTTAAGTACATGCGCCGCATCTACTTAAGTAGATGCGCCGCATCTTCCCTCAGACAGAAACTATAAATACCCCGTAGACCAGACGAATTTAAGAGTTCGAAACCCTAAAACCGAAGTTCGGACAGCAGAGCAAAAGGACGAATTCAGTCAAGGAGGCAGCACAAGACACACCCAAATCAAAGATACAAGAGCTGTAAGAAGGTGCTGCATGTATTTAATTCATTAAGTAGTTTTGTTTTATTGTGTTAGCAAACTTTAATTCATCAGGATTGGTGGCTTGTGTAATGTGACAACGAAAGATTGCACTCCCTTTAATACTTGCTTTCCCATCAATTAAAGTTTATATGTTGATGTCTTTGGTTACTACTTATTAGTGCATTGATAACCTCTGTGTTTATTAGTGGCTTGCGGGCATTTGACTGCGGGACAAGATGTGGCTCCCACGGTTGTTTCTAAATTGATCACTTAGGAATAACTTTTAGACATAAGTAATCATTAAGGGTTTACTCGCCGATAAGAATAGGACCAACGAGAAAGGGTTAACTACATACACTTCATATAAAGCTATCAATAAAACAAGTGACAATCTACTTAATCATAAGGACAGCCCTCTTATTGTCTCGAGTATCTATCTGTGTACGTGTGTGCTACTTGCTGATTCGTGCCTATTGGTTTATTTTATTATTTAATTGCAAACAAAACTGTGCCAGTCTCTCAGGCTGAAACCCCCTTGCGTTAGGATATTAAAATACTGATTAGAATAACTAGATAATACGTTCCACTCTTAGTGATCGACACTCTACTTACCATTATCTTCATACTGACCGGGTACACTGCTCGTTAAGTGTGTGTGTTATTGATAAGTCGGCTAAATATAAATTTAAAACTTGAGTAGGCATTAAAACTGCTAAACCGCAACGACACATCACGCGCATCAACAGCAGGTAACAAGCACCATTTAAAGTTGAAACTTTCACCAAAACAGAAGGAATAAATCTTTATTAATCGGATGCCCGTGGTTGTGGTCGTAGCCCTGTAATCACACCTAAGGTATCGATCCTTATTCACAACTGAATTTTCTTTTTGTAGATTATATATGTAATACCATCATTTTAAGCCTAGAAGAGTTGTAGTCCCGGTTTCGGTAGAGGGAAAGCCTGAAAAATAGTTTACGACAATTTGCAAATTCAATACAGAAATCCATATACACTTTACATACCGATGATCGAGGCTAAGAAGGCTGGAGAGGATGTAGTGGTAATTAATCATTTAATAACAACCACTCACACCAACGAAATAGTATGAGCGCAATTGAAATTCCTGGGGAGTTATACATTTGTGTATTGATATGTTTTATATGATACAGGGACCTTTGGATAATGGACTTGACATTCCTTACAGTGAAAAGAGGTTTGTTGGTTTCAGCAAGGACAGAAAGAGCCTTGATGCTGATGTTCATCGCAAGTACATCTATGGAGGGCACGTCGCTGCTTACATGAAGGTGAGAACAATCTGTGAACATTATTTATGCTAACTATCTATAGTCGGATGGAGTAATATTCTGCAGGCTATGTTCTATCATCATTTTCTAATAATTTTCATGAATGTAAAACACGCTTTGAATGAAGATGAGCCAGAGAAGTACCAGACCCACTTTTCTGAATACATCAAGGCTGGGGTTCAACCAGACAACATTGAAGAGCTTTACAAGAAGGTTCATGCTGCCATTCGTGCTAACCCTAACCCCACCAGGATTGCAAGACAGCCACCTGCAGAGAACAAGAGGTAATTATTTTGAAGATATTTTTTTTTAGTTGTTACTCCTTTTGTGAAAAGGGCACCCATTAAAATGCTGGGTCATATATCAGCACGTGGGGCTACCATGAACCTTTCAAGAATCGATTATCAACTTTACGCAGATTATATATTTATGAGAGTAACTGTTATGTTTTAAGCAATTGATCTTTGAAATAGCAAGCAAAAACTGACTGATAGGGGTCTTTGGAGTTAGTTTTAATGTTTCGATTCTGTGACTATATGATGAAAAGGGGTGTTTGGACACAATTTTTTAAAATGGGTCTGTCATAGAGATGTTTGGATTCACTTAAATACTACATATTTCATTTTCCTTTGAAATAGGAAGCATAAATTGATAGGGGTCTTTGGAGCGCAGATTATATATTTATGAGAGTAACTGTTATGTTTTAAGCAATTGATCTTTGAAATAGCAAGCAAAAACTGATAGGGGTCTTTGGAGTCAGTTTTAATGTTTTGATTCTGTGACTATATGATGAAAAGGGGTGTTTGGATTCAATTTTTTAAAATGGGTCTGTCATAGAGGTGTTTGGATTCACTTAAATACTACATATTTCATTTTCCTTTGAAATAGGAAGCATAAATTGATAGGGGTCTTTGGAGTCAGTTTTAATTTTTTGATTATGTGACTATATGATGAAAAGGGGTGTTTGGATTCAATTTTAAAAAATGGATCTACCATAGGGGTGTTTGGATTCACTTAAACAACTATAGATTTTTTAATGAAATAGGTTGTTGTATCGGACTGCTATTTAGAGGAAATACATTTAGACATTTGTTGAGAAGACTGCTAGACTTGAAAAAAGGTATTTAAATGTGTTTTCTTCGTGAGTGAATTCTTACTTGAGACCCCTTAATTGGTTCTTCTTCTTATACTAATATAACATGATTGTTATGTTCGAAAAAGTTACATATAAAATCTCTCATTTTACTCAATATGTAGTCGCAGATTATTAACTAAAAAGGTCAAATTGAGCTGACAAACTAAGGTCATCAAATCCCTCATTTATTGGCAACTTTGTGCAGCCGCATATCTACTCACCGGTTAGTCATGCACGAGTATAGCTTGCACAAGGATGAGCTTAAGAGATGCATGCAGGTATGTGGAAAAATGCTATGCTATGTGAATATAATCAAACAAAACAAATGATGGTTTAGTGAAGTGATTACCATTAAGTTTGATATGTGAATAGAATCAACCAAGACAAATGGGAAATTTTCAGTGTGGAAATAACATATGGAGTGTAGTAACGATATTATCTTGACCAGAGGACTGGCACCTTCATTTATACTACTTTGTTTAAATTATATCTTACTCAAGTCCTATAGCCAGCATATTTAAATGAGTGATGCTATATCATTTTCCTATTTAAATACTACATATATTCTACAACTTGGCTCTTTTGATTTTTTAGCCTCTGTTTACACTTCCCTTAACCCTCACCCTCACAATATGTATATATGTGTGCTCATTTATTAAGTTCACGAGCTACTTACCATTTGTTTTGGTTGATTCTATGATTTCTTTATATATAAGTCAATGTTAGGGGCAATCACTTCACTGCCTTCTATTCCTATATTTCATATTTGTAGGAGTTTAACCATGCACTAGGTAAACTAACTGTAACTGTAAATGCAGTGGGGACGTTGATGGAGTGATACGGGTCACATGCTCAAGGTACAATGCAAATAAGATGAAGCTTCCTATCGTATAGAGACTTTGTGGTTACAGTGGTACCATGAAAATGAGGTATATAAAAAATAGATCTTTTATACCTGGATCACATGATTTAGTGACAGAACATACTAACAAACTAATGGTAGTAATAAATTAATGTGAATCTGATCTGACATGCTTGCCTATTGACGATTACCAGCTTCATGTATGTTGTGGAAAACATGACTGATAACTTAAAGCCTGCTTGAGTTGAGGCAACTGATGGTCATCAACGTCGTTGCTGCGATTACATGTATTCATCATCATCCAATCTTTCAGTTCATTTTCACTTATCTGTCTTTTATTTTTAGATAATACCGTAATGTTTGTGCACTAGAGGCTGTCAATGATGGTTCTTGGACGGGAAACCTATGTTTTAAACTTCAGATGAGATGGCCAATGTGAGAAGGACCGTATCCGCAGATGGTTCAGTGGCTTGGTTCAGCCGTTCAGTGGCTTGGTTCAGTGGCACGCTGAATAACTTTGTCACATAAAACAGATGGGCTGCTCATTCTATATGGAATTCCACTAGATATTATATATGTTAAATATAATACATGCTTTACGATTGAGTGGTTAAAGTATGTTTTTCTTATGTATTAGACACTGTCCCCATTTACCATCCTACAACCTTATTTTATTGTCATCACCAACATTTGATTCTAAAACAGCAAAGGGAACTGAGAAAAGGCCCACTACAACGGCGCAACTGTTTCTTAACAACCATCGATACCCGGCCTCCCCGGTTTACCTCTAGCAGCACCATCAACATTAAACTTTAAAGAACCCGCTACGGGAGGACTCCAATGCAGATTGTGAATTTGTAATCGTTTAGGGAACCTTTATAAAGCTCTAATTATGTAGATATTCATTTCAACTCATTATATTGATTATTTGTTACATTTTTTAATTGAGGATAGCTTGACTACAATTTTTGTAGCTAATTGGCTCCAATCCTTTACAAAAAATACACAACTAATGAATCAGGAACATCAAAAAATTTACAACCAAGAATAATCAGGGACCCACAAAAAGAATGAGAGACTCACATTTATAGCACAAAATTGTAGCCAATTGGCTACAAAAAATTGTAGCTAATATATTCCTTCTTAATTGATTTTGTGACCATATTTTTTGTCCTTATATACTATTGTTATTTATGAAATTCAGTGAATATGATCGGATAATTGTTGCACCAAATTAACTGTCTTCACAGCCAAACTGTTATGGAACTCATGGGAGGAGTTAGAAGTCAATTGACAAAACTTATAACCGGCATCGGTTCACAAGATTTAGTTCCAATGAGGTTGAGTTTATCTCATAGTTAGTATCGACACAAGCTTATTGAAATTACCTTCTTGCATAATGTTAGTTTACGTATTATTTTTTTACTATGTTAGTAAAAAATAGGCTTATTGCTATTTCTTTTTTTCTTTAAGTGTGTTGCCCTTCTTTTAAATGTGTTATTCACATATCCTAAACCTGATGTTTAAAAATGTAATTTCACAATATTAAATAATATTGAATTGCTAAGTTCATATTAAAGTTCCTTTGATTATTACCTATGTTTTAAAATGTAATTTTACTACCCTTCTTTCGCTATAGAAAAAAATTCCAACGATATTTGTTGTTATTCATTATTTATGTACATAAGCTTAAAATCCGTCAAGTAATATTATGATCGACGTGTTTACAAATGCGTATTAATATAAATGAACGTAAAAAATGATACGAGTGAGACTATATCTTTAGTGGTTGCTCTTCTTACCTGAGAAACTTTATCAGGCTGTCTCAAAACTTGATAACATAAGCGCATTTAAGTACTTCATTTCCCTTACACCTGCGTCAAACCAACAGTCGCCTACAATTATTGCCTATGGATACCTTAACGAATAGACACGGATACAATCAAGTTGTAGCTTTGTGAGTATTAAACATCTTTTTTCCGATCAAACAATATATGGGCTGCGGCTAACTAATATGCTGATGGTTGTTGTTGTTCTACGTATGAATGAAGGAGTTGTTGCGAATTGTACTAGCTGACACAAAAATGATAGGTGCAACCGTTCTACAGCCCAAGGTTGTGTAACCAATTATTTCTACACATCTTATGGACGGTTCTTTATGCCGTCTTAACCTTTGACACTATATTATTTTTATAGGTACGAGTTACCCATTTGAGAATGTACATCATACCTCACGTGTGGTCGCGGCTTAACAGTAAAATTTTTGCACCACAAATACCCACCATTTTTTTTAATGAACAATGTAGAGGTCGCGGCTTAGTTTATAACATAATAATGGTTGGTGTTTTTTAAGGTATAAATGAACGAGAAGCGGCAGGCTGTAGTGGTCTACATTCCTTACAACATTAAATTAAAAATACAAGTCATGTCCACACGTCGGATGAATACAAAAGAAAAAACTATAAAAGATCACTAATATACGTACATGATTAAATTAAAACGTAAAATTACAAGTCATGCCCGCCCATCGGGCGGGCTTCGAAAACTAATATATATATATATATATATATATATATAATATATATATATATATATATATATATATATATATATATATATATATATATATATATATATATATATATAGTGTATCTTTATTTTCAGAACCCTGTTAAGTGCGGGAACTGCGAGAACTCACTTTGGACCATTAGATGAGTTGATCAATGGTTAATCAATGGCTGAGATGATATGTGCCATTAGTGTCATTAAAGGAAAATCTAGGAAACTTTTGTAAATCACAAAAGGGTATTATAGTCATATCAAATTAATATTTTCAATACCCTTTAAACCGTATATGGCAGTTACAATTAAAGCCTAAAACACCTATCTTTTCTCCTTCATCTCAACCCTAGCCACCACCCTCCATTCTCTATTTTCGTTCCATCACCACATCATTAGCAGCCTTCGACTTCACCACCATTAAACCCTTCTCACCTTTCATTCAATCATAGCCTCTTACAAATAATTTATTCTCACATTTTAGATCTAGCACAGCCACCATAACCACACCCATCTCTCTATTTACATGCCCAAAACTAAACTGATAAACTGAAGAAGAAGACCCGGCGGTTCTGAACGCGACGGTGGAGACCTTTCTGATGCGACGGTTCAGATCCGGCATTCTGGTGGTGGTTCTGACTGGGGAAGATTCAGATCCGGCGTTCCGTTTTGGTTGCGGTTCAAATCTGGCTTTCCGTTTTGGTGTTGGTTGCGGTTGCCCTTGCGATTCAAATCACGCGTTCCGTTTTGGTGGAGATTCAGATCTGGCATTTCGTTTTGGTGATGATTATGTTTAATTTTTGACGTTAATGGTTTTTACGAAAATCTTATATAATCTTTTGGGAAAATGATATATTCTTAATTATTTATCTACAACTTATGACACCAATTTGACAATGGTTTAGATAATTAAATATTAAATATGTAGCACGTATGCAAGCAAGATCTTTTTCATGAAAAAACATTAGTGGTAATTATAATGGTTATTGGTTTCAATCTGCAAAAAATATAGATATGAAAAGCTAAAACATTAGTGGTAATTAAATACATGTTTTGCACAATTTGTCTGAGTTGAAATTCATGGTGTTGTAGGGAAAATTTTATGAGCTATATGAAGTAGATGCTGAAATTGGACATAAAGAACTTGATTGGAAAATGACGACGAGTGGTGTTGGGAAATGCCGACAGGTAGTTTTAAAAGCACTACAACTTGAACCGTTTTCTCCCAATGTGTTTATAAATTCAATAGATATCTAGTCAGTAAGGTAGAATATTTTGCTTTTGAACTAATAAGATATGTGATGAAGTTCTTTTTTACTATTTAAAATTATGCAACATAGGCAAAGAACATGCTTGTTTGAAGAAAGTCGAATTATTAATACCTGTTTAAAATATTAGTACCTGTTTTAAGAAAGAACATATTTAAAATTAAAGCTACGAATGAAATCTCATTATTAATACCTGGAATGGTGCATACTTGTTTTAAGAAAGTGGTGTACATGTGTTTCAAGGTTAATTTAAAATTAGTGAAAGTGGTGCATATGTGTTCAAAGGTTAACATAGATGTTTTATATGAACATTTATGTTTAGACAGTATGTTTATTAAGGTGTATGGTAAAAATCATACATGTTTTTTATGTTTATTAAGGTGTATGGTAAAAAACATACATGTTTTCTATGAACATGCATGTTTATCTATTAGGTTTATTAAGGTGTATGGTAAAAACATACATGTTTTCTATGAACATGCATCTTTAGCCATTATGTTTATGAAGGTGTATAGTAAAAAAACATACATATTTTCTATGAACATGCATGTTTATCTATTACTAGTAGCTTTATTATGGTGTATGGTATGACATAATTGTAATATTTAGTTTCTATGAACATGCATGTTTATCTATTAGCTTTATTACGGTGTTTGAACATACTTGTTTTTTCGGTGAACATACTTGTTTTTCAGTACACATTTTAGTTTTCATAGAAAATACATGTTATTCATTGAACATACTTGTTTTTACATTGAACATGACTGTTTTTCATGTTATTAACATACATGTTATTCGGTACACATTTTGGTTTTTATAGAACATACATGTTATACAAGATTGTGCGTATGCGTTATAATAGTTGTTAGGATTATTTTTTATTTCTTATTTGTTTATGGTTTAATTGTTTTTTGTGCATGCTTGTTTCAGATTGATGAAGATGACGATATCATTGAAGACCGAGAAGTGGATGAACAAAAATATACATGAAGATAACTTGTGATTTTTGAAGATATACGATTATTGCATACGTGTTTTATGTTCTTGTAATTAAGTGGAATGTAACATTTAAGTATATGAATCTTATTTTTTTCTTTTATAATGATTTATTTTCTTTGATTTGTGTTTCAAACTTCTTAAAAAATAATTGTTAGACAAAAATATTGATAGGTTGATAAAAAAATGTGAACTAATTACATTATAGAAACACATTTAAATTTACATTATTTAAAAAACATGCATGTACCTAATTTTTTTTAAAAAAAAAAAAAGAAACAAAAACACATATGTTCTTGTAATATTCTAGCTACGCATTACACAAAAAAAAAAAAAAAAAAAAAAAAAAAAAAAAAAAAAAAAAATCCGAAAATTTAGGAAAACGGGATTTAATAAAAAATTAGAAAATAATATGAAAATTGTATTTTACTAAAATACCCTTATGATTAAATAATAATCTTTAATATTTAAAAAAATCTTATTGGTCTAGAAGAGTTCTCGCAGTTCCCGCACTTAACAGGGTTCTGAAAATAAAGCCCCCCTATATATATATATATATATATATATATATATATATATATATATATATATATATATATATATATATAACCTTTAATTAATAAACCAATATAAATAACCAACTAACACATAACTTTTTTTCACACTTCCACAACTCAAACTCATATACATATACTTCCTTTCTTTAAAAAAAAAAAAAAAAAAAAAAAAAAAAAAAAAAAAAAAAAAAAATTTTTCTTTCACAATGGATCCAAATCAAATTGCCGAAGAAGATAAAAGCTAGTCTGATGTAGATGACGAAAGTGACTTTTACTTTATTTTAACAAGTGTGTTATGGAATTGTTTATGCCGGAGTAATAGACTTTAATGAATGAATTATTATTTATGAGGTAATGTTCTTAATGAAAATATTAGTTAAAAGGTTGAATTTGTAAATTTTATTTTTTAAAGAAAAGTGGGGCCCAAAATGTTGAGTTATAATAATCGATGTTTTTTTGTAAGTTAAGGTTAAAATGTTAAAGCTGACGTAACACTGACGTGACACTGAGTTATGACACCAAAGGGGTCTTATGTTACACATTGCACTTTTGGCTCCCATTAAAACTTTCATATTTGCATATTTACTAGTTAAATGGTAAAACAACTTTGTACATTATATATTAAAAACTTGTATTTTTTGAAAATATATAGATATTCAAGTTTCATTTGGTTTTTCCTTTAAAATAACAGGAATATTAGTCATGCTAAAAAGGTCAAAAACTTTTTCTTAATGACAAGTACGTGCTTGGCTCGGGACATAAGTCCGTGTGCGAGAACCAAGCACGAGGCCGATTCGCCATCAGGCATGAAGGCGAGCCAATAAATGAAGATTAGGCTGAAAAAATGTATACTTTTTACTAAAACAAGATTAATCAGCAACCGATCAGTCTATATTACTTCTATTATATAAGACGAACACTTTAACCTATACACTGACATAGGTGTTCAATCAGAAAATAGACCTGTTCGAAGATCACATAGGTTGACTTAGCGATGAATTTTAACTTCATCTATTCGACCACCTTATTTGAGCAAACAAATTCGTGGATTTAAGCATCGTGTATAAATTGTCCCAATTATTTCTATCCCCACTCCAAGATACCAGTCCTATGTAACAACCCCCTCCACTCTTCCTATGTAATCATCTTAAAACTAAACCAAGTCATATTTAAACTAAAACCGTGTCAAACTGAGAACTATGCCCTCACTTTCACTATATAATCAGTTAACACTTAACACTGACAATTATCCTCAAAATTTCCACACATAATCTAACCAAGCTCAATAGCAGCCTAAACAAAATATAACTCATCATAAAAACTTGTACTCAAAGTCTTGGAGGGTGTTTGGAATTGCGTTCTCAGGGTTGTTATCTAATTATCACACATGCAAAAGCAGCAAAGCGCAGATAAAAAGAAGACAGTCTTTGGAAAACCATTCTATAAAAAGTGACTATATGCATTTTCTCTCTCGCAGTACTGAAAAAGCAGATTGATACATGCTCTTTAAAAAACACAATCCCAAGTGCCCCCAACAAATGGAACAGACATTTAAATTAGTTAGTCAACATAGCACAATTATCCCCTCACTATGCCTATGATCCTATATTACCAGTTTACATTAAATCCTACTCATTTCGCTTCCTATCCGTCTCCCACACACTCATATTAAATCAACAATTATCCCCCAACTTTCCATATATAATCCAATCAGCATCACCCTAAATTAAACATTGTACCACCAAAACTGAAACAATAACCTAAACGACACCTATTAAACTCCAACCCCTAAACGCTTTATAATCCATTATACCTATTCAGATAATTAAACACTCTACGGCCATATACAAAACTAATAAACTCGAGGTCATAAATGCTTTATAATACAATGTAATACAACATAGCTAGCTATTAAACTCAAGGTCGTAAATATAGATAAAATACTCGTAAACCTTAAATATAGAAAATACAACTACTAAGCTCGAGGTTTTAAAAGTATCTAACTTGACACAAAATTCTTTAGCGCACATCAAAATTTTGCTATTTCCTAACACAAACTTTTTAATTCTTCATATCTTGTGTACTAAACGATCAGCGCCACATCAGCATCATCACCTACTAATTAAAACACTAAAAAACTACAACTACTAAACTCGACTTCGTAAGGGCTTTAATACTAGCACCGATGCCACATCAGCCTAATAAATGCTTTATAATACAGTATAGATATAAATAAATAAAAATCGAAACCAAAACCGAAACGAACAATCAATCAATCAGCCTAAAAAAGGATGGGTGCCACGTCAGCAACACCTGACCTTAAGATAAATGACACCACCACCTAACCCCCGATCATCACCGTTGGTAAACTCCATACGCGCCTCATTACCACCAAAACAGGCCCCGTTCCACAGAACCGAACCGTTTTGCGGCGAGATGGTCCCGACGAAGGACGGTAGCAAATCAACGGCTTTGCCGAAGCTGTTCATGACCGGCCATGAGATTTGGCGTGGGAGGACTGGGAGTACGTCGTTGACTTGGAATGGTAGCTTAAATGAATTGATTACGGTTGTTAGGGATAATAAGAGGGTGATGGTTATTAGGTTTGGTAACTGCATATTTGGTTGGTGTGATGATGATTAATTGGTGTTTAGGGGGTTTGAATCATTGGAGTAGTGTTTGGAGTGATTTTTTTTGTTTGTTTGGTGGGAATTTGGGGGTGATTTTAACGGTGAAGTCAATGTCAATAATGAATGAGGTGTTTTTTTTTGTGGATATCGAGGTGAGTAGTGTTTGGCAAGAGCTACAAAAATAATCTCATCTAAAATAATAAGTAGCTCTTTTCGGATATATCATCTTCAAACTTTTATTTTAAACATATTTGAGATGTTAAAATTTTAAATTACTGATATATAATTATAAATATATCCTTTTATATCATTTTACATCTTATAATTACATTTAACAGCTAACTTACCAAACACTTTTATTGAAAAAAAGATACAACTTGTAGCTCATGTTAACAACTTTGCAATTTACAGCTTACAGTTAACAGCTTATAGCATACAGCTAGTTTTGCCAAACATACCTTAGGACTTTTTTTTACCAGATTTTTCTTATTTGCGCTTTGTTGTTGTGAGGTGCAGGATGATTATTATTATTTTGAACGGCTTGCGTGGGGTGCGGGATTAATTATGGTGGAATTGCAAGTATAGTTGTTAATTGGATTGGACTAGTCAGGTTTGAGTCAATTTAAGTCGAGTTAAAGTCGAGTTAAGACTAAAAATAACATACTTAAACACGATCTTAACTAAATCTTGGAGACTAATTTTGCTATTTTCGTTTGCAAAACACTGTTTGGTTAACAGTAATTCACTCTTGACAATTATTCGTATTTAAAATTTGCTTTTCTTTTTTCTTGTGAAAAGCTCACAAATTTTTAACTTAAAAATTATTTTATTTCTTTCTCGCTTTTTCTTAAGAAAAATAAGCATATTTTAAAAAGCACGCAAGGAGTTATGTTGTTGAATGAGAATAAATTATGCTATAAACATATTTATCTTTAACAACATTTATAAATGGATTTTATTGAAAATTTTCAAACAAAAGACGTAATATGTTCACCAAAATAGGTGATGTGCACACAATAAAATAAAAATAGAAGACCTAAACACTATTTCGAGAATGATTTACTTTTAATTAACTTGTAAGTACTTAAGGGGTGTTTGGATCAGCTTATTTAGCCGGCTTTTGGGCTTATTTGACTTTGGAAAAGCCGATAAGCTCACTTATTGAAGCTTATGACCTTATCAACTTCACCTTATTGGCTTAAGCCGATAACTAAAGTTAATAAGCTCTAAAAAGTGAACTTATCGGCTTTTCCAAAGTCAAATAAGCCTATAAGCCGGCTCAATAAGCTGATCCAAACGCCCTATTACTATTACCAAGCATAAATGCATAATAGTAAGGAGAAACATTAGGCAATTCCAAACACCCTTTATGTTACTCGTAATAGATACTCCTTCCGTCACAAACTAAGTTTCCAGTTTGACTTTTCGAAGTATTCATTTTCAACTTTGACCTTAAATATTTTTATTTGTGTTATACAATAACTGATAAAACTTATACCAATGAAAATACATTTAAAATCAAATGCGTTCATATATTTTGCATCAATTATTATGTAACACAAAAAGAAATAGTTAAAGTCAAAGTTGAAAAAAGAAAATCAAAAAGTCAAATTGGACACTTATTTTGAGACGAAAGTGGTACTTATCATGAAATCGGGTATAAAGCCACCCTCGAACTAGATAAGTTGATTATTAGTAGCTAGTAAAAGATTATTGATAAGTTATGGCATGATAAAATGAAGTTTCAAAAGTTTGAATATAACGTAGAAGATATATTTGGTAACTGCTTATTATGGACGATTTCCAGAATCAAAAACTATTTCTTGCTTTAGAAACGAGTAGTTTAGAAGGAAAAGAGATGTAGCAATACGAAAAAAATACTATTTTTTTAGTAGACAAAGCCGTCTTTTATGATATTTCCTCTTTTTAACTTTTTTTGTCAGTGGTTGATTGTTTACATTGTATTTTTAGAAACGGATAAGGATCCTCTTAAATTGTTATCAACATTTTTTTTGGAAGGCAAATTGTTATCAACATGATAAGTCATGTTATGTGTATTGTGAGAGTGAAAAAAAAAACATGTAAGCATTT
>CP139506.1:35605692-35634543 GCA_021014915.2 Artemisia tridentata subsp. tridentata | reverse complement strand
AATAAACTAACGAGTAAACTGCAAAATACATCCCTGTGGTTTGCCCAATTTCGCACCATACATCCAAATCTTTTTTTTCTAACTTATACATCCCTCCGTTAGTAAAAGTTAAACACCATACATCCGCGAGGACGAACGGTGCAAAGCGTTTCTCCGTTATCTCCTAACGAGATAGAAAATGTTTGCACCGTTAGTCCTATGGTTAAGTCTATTTGCACCGTTAGTCCTTTGTTACGTTTTCGTCCGATTTTTTTTGTTTTCGTCCGATTTTTTACGTTTTCGTCTGTTTTTTTACGTTTTCGTCCGATTTTTTACGTTTTCGTCTGTTTTTTTTACGTTTTCGTCCGATTTTTTACGTTTTCGTCCGATTTTTTACGTTTTCGTCTGTTTTTTTACGTTTTCGTCCGATTTTTTTACGTTTTCGTCCGATTTTTTTTCGTTTTCGTCCGATTTTTTACGTTTTTGTCTGTTTTTTTACGTTTTCGTCCGATTTTTTACGTTTTCGTCTGTTTTTTTACGTTTTCGTCCGATTTTTTACGTTTCGTTCGATTTTTTACGTTTTCGTCAATTTTTTTTACGTTTTCGTCTGTTTTTTTACGTTTTCGTCCGATTTTTTACGTTTTCGTCTGTTTTTTTACGTTTTCATCCATTTTTATACGTTTTCGTCCGATTTTTTACGTTTTCGTCTGTTTTTTTTTACGTTTTCGTCCGTTTTTTTACGTTTTCGTCTGTTTTTTTACGTTTTCGTCCGATTTTTTACGTTTTCGTCTGTTTTTTTTATGTTTTCGTCTGATTTTTTACGTTTTCGTCCGATTTTTTTACGTTTTCGTCTGATTTTTTACATACACCCCCTTTATATTCTTTCCAAAACCTTATAAGGTAAAGTCCTTACCCTAATATGGTGGTGATATATGAACAATTAACTTCCATTCCATTGAGAACAATCAAATCTATCTTTTAATAAACTTGTGGTTCTTATATACATTTCGCATCATCATTGACCTGGGAGTCATGCCACTCAATGAAATAATCTTGGCTCATAAACTTATACTTTACAATTGGTATCAAGATATCTAGTATCTTACAATTGGTATCAAGAGCCTTGTCTGTGTGTTTGTGTTACAATTGGCTCATAAACTTATAAACTTGTGTTTGTGTTATGATATCTAGTATCTTACAATTGGTATCAAGAGCCTTGGTTTGATCTTGGGTACTCGGATTTATTTGATTGGTTGTTTTTTTTTCTTTTTCTTTTCTTTTGGTTCGAACAAGAAACGTCTTTCTTTTGGTTCGAATACACAAACACAAATTCGTGGACTTGTCTGTGTGTTTAAAATTTGGCCTAGTTTGTGTGTTAAAATTCGTGAACCTGCTTGTCTTCTTTTTCTTTCATTCTTTTAGTTCGAATAGATAAAGGGCTGTATTTTTGCTTCTTATCTTTCTCTCTTTTGTTTGTATTTTTCCGAGTGGTTATTAAAATCATTGGTTGAGATTTGGCATTGGTTGAGATTTTGGTTCGAATACACAAACACAAATTCGTGGACTTGTCTGTGTGTTTAAAATTTGGCCTAGTTTGTGTGTTAAAATTCGTAAAAAAAAGACGAAAACGTAAAAAATCGACGAAACGTAAAAATCGACGAAAACGTAAAAAAACAGACGAAAACGTAAAAAAATCGACGAAAACGTAAAAAATCGGATGAAAACGTAAAAAATCAGACGAAAACGTAAAAAACAGACGAAAAAGTAAAAAAAAAATCGGACGAAAACGTAAAAAAACGGACGAAAACGTAAAAAAATGGACGAAAACGTAAAAAAAAGACGAAAACGTAAAAAAAAACAGACGAAAACGTAAAAAAATTGGACGAAAACGTATAAAAATGGATGAAAACGTAAAAAAACATACGAAAACGTAAAAAATCGGACGAAAACGTAAAAAAATAGACGAAAACGTAAAAAAAATCGACGAAAACGTAAAAAATCGGACGAAAACGTAAAAAATCGGACGAAAAAGTAAAAAAAACAGATGAAAACGTAAAAAATCAGACGAAAACGTAAAAAAACAGACGAAAACGTAAAAAATCGGACGAAAACGAAAAAAATCGGACGAAAACGTAAAAAATCGGACGAAAACGTAAAAAAACAGACGAAAACGTAAAAAATCGGACGAAAACGTAAAAAAACAGACGAAAACGTAAAAAATCGGACGAAAACGTAAAAAAACAGACGAAAACGTAAAAAATCGGACGAAAACGAAAAAAATCGGACGAAAACGTAACAAAGGACTAACGGTGCAAATAGACTTAACCATAGGACTAACGGTGCAAACATTTTCTATCTCGTTAGGAGATAACGGAGAAACGCTTTGCACCGTTCGTCCTCGCGGATGTATGGTGTTTAACTTTTACTAACGGAGGGATGTATAAGTTAGAAAAAAAAGATTTGGATGTATGGTGCGAAATTGGGCAAACCACAGGGATGTATTTTGCAGTTTACTCTAAACTAAATACAAAAGCTAAGGACAGCCATACCACTGATATATCATCAACGATGTCGCATATAACATATTTTTGAACTATATAGTGCCCTGTGTTCAAATTTCAAAATGTTCTACTTTTTTACCCAAAATTAATTTAACTGCTTCGGGTCATATCACAAGATAAATGTAGCGTTTCTTTTTGTTGACAAAGTTCCAAACCTAAAGTATTTACGTAATAGTTCCAACCCAAAAACGAACACCTAGTCTCCACCTTTCCGCACACCTACAACATATCAATCATTTTACCAATTATGAGAACATTCTGGTTTCGTGGCCAAAGCTTAACTCCAAAAAATCAGATTTAACACTACTTGTATATATATCAATTTTACAAAATTGTATCACTAAATATTGCACTTTTGTTACAAATTTCTAACAAATAAATTTTCTTTGAATATCAATCTATGAGTCAAAAGCTGACCCGTTTGAAATAATTCAGCTACATAAAACGATCACCTGATAAGTAGCTTCCAGCGAAAAACTAAAAGGGAAGTCATTAAGCAGATCCACATAGCACATTTGTCGTTTTAGCCTTCCACATTCTTCTTTATGAACACTCCAATGTGATATCTTAAACATAAGTATCACAAACACAATTAGGTATAATGTATAATAACTAACATAAGTCTCTTACTTTGGTAACTGTGGAATGTATAAAACTAGCTTTAGCTGTTGGAGTGTACAAAGATACTCAACTGTTTTATAGCGCATAGACATTGCAGGACAAGTAAGAGTTATAAACTGACTAACTAATATATCAATCTATTTATGATTCGAGAATGTATGAACAAAACCCGCTTATATCCGGCCAAGACCCGGCTCTATCCGGCTAAACCCGGCTATATCTGGCCAAGACCCGGACAGACCCGGTTCTATCCGGTTAGACCCGGCCAAGACCGGCTATATCCGGGTAGACCCGTCTATATGTGTGGTATTTGAGTTAGAGAGGGTAATTCACTATTTAATCATAATTGGTCATTTTGTACCCCTCTATTATGTCACACATTGCACTTTTGCGAGGAAGTCAATTAAATATATACTGATCAAATGCTTATGCAACTTTGAACGGTTATCAAAATCGGGATCCTAGTTAGGATCGTTTTTGTTTTTGCAAGATCGTGATTGTGATATTAAGATCCTACTATTTTGTCATTATCTTAATAGACGTTGTAAACTTATGTAAATCTACATATTACTATATATAATATATCATGAAAATGTATGTGAAAATTATGATTATACATATTACTATATATAATATATTTGGTGGTGTTTAGATGGTGGTGTTTGGATGGTGGTGTCGATGGTATGGTGGATGGTGGTGGTGTGGTGGATGGTGGTGGTGTTTGGATCTGTGGATCTGGATATGTATATGTTTGTGGGCTTAGTTCGCACATTAGCCGGAATTTGCACACCGTCGTTCGCACATCTGTTTAGGCCAACAAATGATTGGTGTTGTACCTTTTGTCTGGACACGTGTCAACAAATTAGTGGAGTCGCACATTCGCACATGACCATTTAGGGAAGGGGTATTATTTTTGTACATTTTTTTGAAAAAAGTTAAATTTTTGTCCTCTTTTGAAAATTAGCTCTCTTTTTTTTTTTTTTTTTTTTTTTTTTTTTTCAAAATGAATTACTATAAATAACTAATGGTGTTTGGCACGCGAAATTTTTTTGTATGGAAACAGTCATGCGATATAAATGATATAACAACCCTTTTCTGATTCTTTTTCTTTTTTTGTAAATTACATGAATAGAGCAATCACATGTAATGAAAATAAGCATCTTTAGTGTAAAAGCAAGAAAAAAGACACTACCACAAAAGGGGGTTGACAACTCATTCCTCACCCAAAATCTCATTACTCACTCCCAACCAATCCCGTTATGTCACATCATTCACTACTTTTTCCATCACTCACCCATATTTTTGTTGGCAGCACATCACTCACCCAAAATCTCATCACTCACCCAAAATTCCACTAAAAAACAAAACATTAAATGGCCAATTTGCTTTGTCTCGTGCGTGAAAATCTCACGCAAAACACATCTCCACGTTTCCGCACACCTACAACATATCGATCATTTGACCAATTATGAGAACATTCTGTTTCGTGGCCAAAGCTTAACTCCCAAAAATCAGATTTAACACTACTTGTATAACAATTTTACAAATCTAAGAGTAGAAAGCTGGCCCATTTGAAATAATTCAGCTATATAAAGCGATCACCTGATAAGTAGCCTCCCGCGAAAAACTAAAAGGGAAGTCATTAAGCAGCTCCACAGAGCACATTTGTCGTTTTAGATGTCCACATTCTTCTTTATGAACACTCCAATGTGATATCTTAAACAAAATTAATATACACAGAATCAGTTATAACTTTTTAAAACTTCTTTTTAAAAAGTACGTGCTCGGGTCGGGACATAAGTCCGTGTTCGAGAAACGAGCACGAGGCCGATTCAATGTGCACGAAGTCCCAGGCATTGTTTGTTTTTTATTATCAAATACTTTTTGTTATTTTTGTCTACAAGCGGGAAAAGAAAATGAAAAAAATGCGTTTGTTTTTTCCTTTTATATCTGTAGGTAGGAATATGAAATGAAATAAGTGCTTGTTTTTTCCTTTTATGTCTGCAAGCGGGAAGAGGAAGTGAAATAAGTGTGTCTGTTTATTTTTATAAACAGTAGACGTATACCCGCGCAAAACAACGGTGTATAGCGGCAAATACTTATACTTGCGAAATTGTGATTCTGGTTCGAACTTTGATGCAAAGCGTGTATTCTTTGAAATACAATGAGTTTTTTATTTTTTATTATTTTTTATTTTTATTTTTATTTTATTTATTTTTTTATTTAATATAGTGTGTATTTTTGAAAAGTTGTCTAGTTTATAATTAATCAAGCTTAAGGGGTATTAAGGGATATTTTTCCTCTTCAATTTAAGATATCAAGATTCAAGAATTGTCATTCACTCTTTATAAGTAGTATAAATAAGAGTCAAATATGACATTTTTCTTCTTCAATTTTATAGAATATTGTATCACTTCTTATATTTTAAAGACTTTAGATCCATCTCTTCTCTCGCATACATGGTTTTACATATCAGACATACATAAAACATCTGAAAAAACAAACACAACCTTAATTGCCAATTTGCCATCAAACATGAGGAGGCCTAGCCAATAAATGGGGATCAGGCTGAAAAAACTCTTGTTTTATCAAGGTCGACTTAATCTTAATAGAGTTGAAATTTTAATACACAGGAAGATTTTTAGGTTTAAAAGAGATATACATGAAATAACCTTTATTATATGAAACCGTGTATTTCAGTTGATTTGAAATGTTTGGAGGTGTTATGTTTTTTAAACGGGTGTATTTAGACTACTACTTATGAACAACAAACTACTATCCTCTCCTTGTATAACCAGCTTTTTTCAAATTCTTATCGTAAAACTAATCTAACTACTAACTTTGCCTTTGTCAGCTTGATGCTAATACATTCTTTAGAGCACTGGGTGTGGATAGTTTCGTGCCTCGCCGTGGGCTGACGTGGCTGCCAGCCGTCCGTCGCCGCCACACCGTCGCCTTCCGCCGTCGCTCGCCGTGGAACAGAAATCGTGCAGACGACGAGCTTATATTCTGACAAAAGTGGGCCAAGGTTTGTGTTTTAAGGTTTTTTTGTTTTTGTTTTCTGGCTTATTTTTTTTTTGTTTTCAATTGTAAAGAAAAGAATATGTGTTTTGCGTGTTTTTTTTCCCCTTCTTTTGCAGGTTGTAGCAGCAGAAGAGGAAGAAGCAAGAAGATGGGCCAAATGTTTGAAGTGGTCCAAAAAAATGGAAGTGGGCCAAAAAAAGGAAGTGGGCCAAATGTTTTTTTTTTTTTTTTAAATGTTATTTGTATTATTTGTTGTAATGTGTTTTTATTTGAATGATATTAATTTAGTTTATTTGGGTATTTGAAAAGAAAAAAAAAGATAGTGGTGGGGCCCAAATGAGTAAGTTGTGGTATGTTTTGATAAGGGGGGGGGTTGTTAGTTGTGGTGTGTTGTGATGATGTGGCACCTGTGGGGCCCGAATGAAGAGGGTTGAGCTTGTTATCACACCTACTGGTCTTAGCAAGCATTCAAAAAGTATACATTTTTAATTTATTTTTTTCTTTCAAAATCTGAAACTTTTGTTTAGTAAGAGACACACAAGAAAACAATTTATTTGTATATCTTTGAAGAAGGCCATGAAATCTATTTATGATAGTTCATAGTTGTATGATTCAACTTCATTTTCAAAGTAGCATGTTGAACTAACATGAGTTGATAAACCAACATATCAAATACTATACAAACGTTATTGTGGGTCATAATTTGTTTGACAGGCCCATGTTCTAAATCTTGTCATATACTTGTCCTGTGGGCCTTTAACAATATCTCGTAGCCTTTATAAGCTTGGTTTCAAAGAAATAATAGTCTTTTTACTTGCCTCTTAAAACTATATGATACTCTTTCCGTCCATATTAAATGTCTTGTTTTGACTTTTCCATCATTTCTTTTTCAACTTTGATATTTGTTTGTATTATATAATACTTGATGGAAATTATACTAAAGAAAATACATTTATAACCCAAATCATTCATTTATTATGCATCAAGTAGTATATAACAAAAAAAGAAAAAGAAAAAATAAAATAAAAAATAGTTAAGGTCAAAGTTGAAGAAGAAATAATTCAAAAAGTCAAACAACACATTTAATATGGGACAGAGGGAGTACATAAATCGATCTACCTATCTATAAATGGTTGTTTTTTGTTCTATTACTCCTCACCTTTTATATATATTTCATTATGTTTTACCGTTTCGGGAACACATACACCATCATTGTTTTTGTTGATGGAACTTCTTGCAAAGACATAGCAAGTACCAGCTCGACTTTTATAAGTTTTAGTAACAGACTTTTATATTGCTATTAGAATAAAGTCTTTCCGTTAATTTTAGTAAGAAATAAGGACTTTTCAGTGCAAATAGTTAACATGAAAGGACTAACGGTGCAAAACATTTAACGACAAGGACTAACAGGAGTTAAAATGCAAAATTACATAATTGCCCTTGTGTTGTAATAAGCTTATTACTCCAACAATTAACCACAAACACACATGTGTATGTGTGTGTTGTCAAGGACGTGGTTTCCATAGAATTTTTAGGGGTGAAAATTGTTACTAGTGCATTCATTAAGCAAATTATCACAAGAACAATTCTAGAAACAAGCTTAGGTGATCATGATGTGCTCATAGAATAATCAAGTTTGAAGGTTTTGGAGTAATTGAAAGAGGTCTTGTAAGAAGTTCTTAGTAATTCATCATTCAAGGTAAATTCAAGTTATGATTATGTTAATGTCTTTTAAGGGTTTATGCTTAATTGAAGTTTCATGACAATCTAGTTATGATTTTGATGAATCATTATTTTAGAAGTCTTGTTATGATGGAATTAGGTCAAGAATTAAGTAGGTAAATTATGGCTAAATGTGTAGTAGAACTCATGTTAAGGTTTTCATGTTATGACTATGATAAGGATTTATTTGATATATTTTTAAGGGGTCATTTAAGCCCTAAAGTCGTATTTATTTGATAAAATATTCCTCTAAATCTTTTCTTTTTGCGTTTTTGGTAGTTGGGACGAGAATGATGAAATCCGGCATGTTTTGGACCAAATTGGGCGAAGAAACGAAGAAAAACGACCAAGTCGCGAATCTTTCATAAAAGGAGGTCTGACGACGTCACACATTACAACCTGACGCCGTCACTTGTTTTTGAATACCAAGATTCAGTGCAAAGTTAACACGCTACGGCTCAGATAAATTCTAACGAGACGACGTCACAAGTCCTGACGTAGACAGAAGACATAGAGCGACGCCGTCACAACGGCGAATCAGCAAAGACGAAACCCTAAATGGCGGCGGGCTGACGGCGTCACAACCCATAAAGTGACGCCATCACAAGTGTATTCCTATATATATTTTCGTATTTTTTGCTCATTCATTGTAACATCTTGAAGTAATACTTGGGAAGGTGAAACCCTAGACGAATTTCCAGCTTTTGTAAGGCTTTCTTACAACCTTTTTATTCATGTTTCATTAAAGATAAGTAATTCATTCTTAGTCATTCAATATGTCTATGTGTTGTTCGATTGTATGCTTTTATTCTCTTCACTTTAACATGCTAGGCTAATTTACTTAGTGTTTGCTTAGATCTAATAAAACCTAGTTATTGATTATCGATTTGTCGTCTATTGTTTAATTGATTGCCTCGTGTTAGAATAAGAAAACCTGCTTAACTCTTATATGTACTAGCTTGCCCATCTTATAAAATGCAACCCTAGAGTTCACTAGTTGGTTTTTCTCGTTGTATTTATTGCGTGAATTGCAGCTTGTAGATCCTAGAGACTTAATAGACTTTAAGGTTTCTAGAGGAGACTTAAACGTTGATAGAGTTGGGGCATTCGACACCTCCCCACGACCAATAAAAAGGAATACAACGCTTCAATTAAAACAAGGACGTGACAATTCGACTAATCAATAGGAGATAACTAGGGAGTAAAGAAATCTAAGTGAACACCTTTTCCTATCATAGAAGTTACCACTTTACTTTTCTTGTTATTTAGTTTAATTATTAGTTTTGTTTTAGTTAATTAGTAGCTAAAACGCCCACTCTTTTAAACCCCGATATTTTTATTTGCTTTCTAAAAAAACATAAAAAATACAAAAAAAATCATCCCTCACCTTTAGTCCTATCTCGACATACACTTCGGCCTTCACATACACTATTCCCCTAGAGAACGATCAATCCCTCGTGTCTTGCCTATACTACACTACAACGGTTAAGTATACTGCCTAGGAGGATTGTAAAACTTCTTGTGAGGTCTTACAACCGCCACATCAAATTTTTGGCGCCGCTGTCGGGAAATAGTTAAGGTTTCGATTGCTATCTCGTTCAGGTCTACTCACCACATTCCTATCAAGTGAGGTTTTTATTTTTTTTATTAGCTTTCTCATAGTCTATCTTTTTCTTTGTGTCTTTGTTCGTAAAAATTCTCATTGACTATTCCGTTAGCCATTATGGAGAATGCGAATCCACCATACAACTTACCACACAATTTATGCCCTTCACTCAAAAATGATATCTTGATGTTCTGACAATATCACGATGAACCTTTCTACGATGCATGGACTCGTTTCAAATATTTACTCCAAAAAGTCCTCCATCAGGGTTTCGAGTTATTTACTCCACTTAAAATCTTTTACAGTCGTATTGACCACGATACCCAAAAAAGGCTTGACTATATAAACGATGGGGATATTTGGGAATTTGGAGTTGAAGACGCATGGGAAACCTTTGAGTTTCACGCCCAATACGAAAATGGAACATGGGACCCAAAAAACGAAGGTTTAGACCTATTTTCAATTTGGAAGGCTCAATCGGAAAGTTTGTTTAGGAATGAGGTGATTAGAGTTGAGTTACCTAGGTGCATGTCGTGGTTAGGTGCCACCATAATACAAGATGAACACATAGGTAATCTAGATAAGATGGAGGATAGAGTAGAAAATCCAAGCCCACCAGTACCCCACAAGTCCTACCATCATTTGAGGCATACACACCGCCCGTGACTTACCCGGAAGAAGTAGAAGAGACTATAGGATCCCCAATAGAGGTAGAACCATTGGACCAAACAAAACTATAGGATATAGGTTTGAATACTTGTAGTCATAACCTTTCTCTTAGTTCTATGGAAGTTCCTAGTTTTGATGAACCGGAGTCTCAACCAGAGCTGTTACCCGATTATCCATCCTTAGATGTGAATTTAGGAATTGAAAAGGCCCCGATCCACCCATCAAACCATATAGTCCGAGTAGTTTTACGATGAAGGTAGTAGACTCCAGGCCTTGTAGAGAGGAAGCCAATATAGGAGTGAAACATGACCTTACATACTTACATCAACCATTTGTGAGTGATCACAAGAAACATTATGAGTTTAAACCAGGTTTATTAGATCAAGAAACATATCTTGAAGATTGAATTCCCATCTTAGTACATTACACGTTCAAATATTCGAGAATCAGGGTGTTCTAAGAATTGAACCCTTCAACCCATATGAATACCTGAAGATAAAATACACATAAGTCCAACACTTAAATGCTCCTGACACTAAATAAGCCATGTGTCCATATCCAATTCATAAATGTTGTAAAAGCTAAAAGTCCATAGCTCCCTGAAGCGGCAAAACTTCAACATTCACATAGGTGGTTCCTCTTTATTCAAGCTCCTGCTTAGCACTTTTCCAAAGAAATTAACCATTGAGAAGTAAAGACTTCATCCCCCTTTTCAGCAGGTTCCAAGCACAACCTTGGGATGTTTGTAAAACATGTGCTCTAGTCCACTAAATGTTCAACTTTCCACATTGAACTCAGCTCCTAAGTTTCCTCATGAGAGAGTTGGGTGTCTTAGCATTCAGTGACTAAGTTGGACTTTAAACCCATCCCTTTAGCAGACTTTAAAACCAAGTCTCTAGCCAATCCCTTCGTCAAGTGATCAACTAAGTTTTGTTGAGATCTAACAAACTCTATAGATACCACCCCATTCATGATAAGCTCACGAATCATGCTATGCCTGACACCTAAGTGTCTATACTTCCCATTGTACATCTGGCTATAAGCCTTAGCCAATGTAGTAGCACTATCACAACGGATAGAAATAGGTGCTATAGGTTTAAGCCACAATGAAATCTTAAGAAGCAAGTTTCTCAACCATTCAGCTTCTTTACCAGCAGTTGCTAAAGCCACAAATTCAGATTCCATTGTTGAACTGGTGATGCAAGTTTGCTTCTTGGATGCCCAAGAAATTGCACCTCCACCAAGTAGGAATACCCAGCCACTGGTAGACGAATTGTCTTCAGTGTTACTGATCCAACTTGCATCAGTGTATCCTTCTAATACTGAAGGATAACCAGTATATGAGAGACTACAATCCATAGTTTTCTTCAAATACTTCAGTACCCTCTGAACTGCTTGCCAGTGATGAGCACTAGGATTACTAGTATACCTTCTCAGTTTACCCACTGCAAAAGCAATATCAGGTCTTGTACAAGTCATGGCATACATTAGGCAGCCAATCACCCTAGAATACTCAAGTTGAGATACAGCTTTACGAGTATTAGGCATCAACTTCTCATTTGTATCCATAGGAGTACTCATTGGAGTACAATCAAAGTAATTAAATTTCCTCAACACCTTCTCAATGTAATGAAACTGAGAGATAGAAATTTTGTTACTTTCATGTTTAATCCTTATACCAATGATAACATCAGCTTCCCCATGTCCTTTATGGATAACCTTGATGACAAAAATTCCTTTGTCAGGCCAACATGATTTTGGTCAGTGCCAAAGATCAGCATGTCATCAACATATAGGCAAATGATGACTCCTTTACCAGATTCATCAAATTTGCTATATACACATTTGTCAGCTTGATTAAGTAGATAACCATTTGACAAAACCACTTCATCAAATTTTTGATGCCATTGCTTAGGTGCCTGTTTTAGTCCATACAGAGACTTAATCAGTTTACACACCTTGTTTTCATTGCCAGACATGATGAAGCCCTGAGGTTGTTTCATATAAATCTCCTCATCTAAGTCACCATTCAAGAAAGTTATCTTTACATCCATCTGATGAATAATCAGATTGTGAATTGATGCCAAAGCAATCAACAATCTTATGGTACTGATACGTGCCACAGGGGCAAAAGTATCAAAGTAGTCTATCCCTGACTTTTGTTTAAAGCCCTGAATGACTAGTCTAGCTTTGAACTTTTCAATAGTTCCATCTACGTTCATTTTCTTTTTGAAAATCCATTTGCAATCTAGAGGTTTGCAACCAGGTGGTACATCAACCAACACCCAAGTGTTGTTGCCCATGATGGAATCCATCTAATAATTTATTGCTTCTTTCCAGAAAGCAATATCCTGGGACTTCATTGATTCTTCAAATATTTTGGGATCATCCTCAACAATGAAGCAATAGGAGTATTGGTTAGAGACTCATCCCTTGTACCTTCAATTAGATATAATTGAAACTTGGGTCCAAATGACTTTGGAGTCCTGACCCTTTTGCTCTTTCTGAGCTCAGGTTCAGGTTGTTGTACCACAACCTCATCAGAGACCTCTGAAACACCAATGTCATTAGTTCCATTTGAAATCCTTTGACTTGGTCTAGGGACTGATGAGAATCTATTCTCATCAAAGATTGCATCCCTTGATTCAATTATTGAGTTAATTGAAACAGACTCATTAGGTTCAATAACATAGAACCTATATGCCTTGGAATGCTCAGCATATCCAACAAAGATGCATTTTATGCCTCTTTCACCCAAAGTTTTCTGCTTTGGATCAGAGAGTCTTACAACAGCCTACAATCCCAAACCCTGAGAAAGTTCAGGTTGGGTTTTCTTTTAGTCCAGAGTTCATAAGGGGTAACCTTGTTCCTTTTATTGGGAACACTATTTAATAAATAGCAAGCTGTTAACATAGCTTCACCCCAGAACCCTTGACTCAGCCCTGAATAGGACAACATGGAATTAACCATCTCCTTTAGTACCCTGTTTTTCTTTTCAGAGATACCATTTTGCTGAGGAGTATAGGGAGCACGGCTCTTCTGAGGATTTCCAACCAACCCTGTTGACTCGGAGTATTCAACCCCCCTCCATTCGCGTCGTTTCATGGATTATACCAACAGACTGAAAATACAGAGTATCCATGCATTCACCTCCCCTATCAGTCCTTAATCTTTTGATCAGGGAACCTTGTTGCAATTCAACTTCAATTTTAAATACTTTGAATTTATCTAATGCTTCATCCTTAGTATGTAACAGATAGACATAACAAAACCTAAAAACATCATCAATAAATGTCACAAAGTATTTCTTATTCCCCAATGAGGGAGTAGCATGTAAATCACATACGTCACTATGAATTAGCTCCAAAACTTCAGTTTCACGTTTTACACTTTGAAAAGGTTTCTTAGTTATTTTGGTCATCATGCAAGTTTTACACTTTTCAGTGTTCATATCAAAGGCTGAGATTAACCCATCCTTAGACATATCTCGAATTCTCTTAAAGTGTACATGGCCAAGTCTAGCATGCCATAAGGTTGAATCATTTAGTTTAGAGGTTGACATAAAGGCTCAATTAACAATATCATTAACAATATTAAGCCTGAACATTTGATTACACAAATAGCCAAAACCAATAAACACACCATGTTTAGATAAACAAACTTATTAGATTCAATCACTTGTTTATAACCACAATTATTCAAAACACTACTAGAAACCAAATTCTTTATAATATTAGGAACATGTAAAACATTAAATAAAGAAACAATCTTTCCATAACTAAATCTTAAATCCACACATCCTTTTTCATGCCCCAGGGCTGTTGACTCATTTCCCATATGAAGAATAGAACCATCGCTCAGTGACTCATAGGTCTTGAACCAACTTCTATCTTTACACACATGGATTGTTTCTCCAGAGTCAACCCACCACGCAACATCATCATCCTGCACAAAGTATGCCTCAGATATATATGTAACATAATAAATCTGAAAAGACTTATTAAATATATTCTGACCTTTTAGAGAATTGGTATTACCATTCCCTGATCCACTTGTGCCTGATCCATTGGCTTTGTTGCCAACTTTAACACCCTTGCAATCCTTTCTGAAGTGTCCAGGTTTCCCACACTTCCAACAAGTAGCTTTTGGCTTCTTGTTAAGATCAGTTTTGGTGTTATCCTGATGTTTACGTTTGCCCTTGTTGTCATTGTACCTGGTGGAGTTGTTATGCTCCACCATATTGACAACTGATGGACCAGTAGCATTGCTACTCTTTGGCTTGTTACTGTCTTGCGCCCTGAGAGATTCCTCAATACGAAAATGACTGCCCAACTCAACAAGAGTTAATTCCTCCTTCTTATGTTTCAAAGAATGCTTGAAATCTTTCCAAGAAAGAGGGAGTTTATCAATGACACAAGAAATAGTCTCATCCATGTTCATTTTGTGTTGTGTGAATCTACCAAGTATACTAAGAAGTTCATTGTATTGTTCCATGACAGGTCTAGAATCGACCATTTTGTAATTGTTAAAATTACTTACAAGGAACTTCTTACTTGATGCATCCTCAGCCATATATTTAGCTTCCAAGGATTCCCATAGTTCTTTAGCATATTCAACATTTTGATAAATATCAAACAAAGGATCAGACATACCATTGAGGATTAAACCTCTGCAAATGTAGTCGTCATTCTCCCACTTGTTCCTTCTCCTCATGTCTTCCACAGTAGCATCATCCCCATCATTAGGAATAGGAGTGCTCAGAACATACACCACGCTCATGCTTGACAACAAAAAGTGCATCTTCTTTTGCCATCTTCTGAAATCGACACCTTCAAACTTTTCTAGTTTGGAAAAGTTAGCAGCCATATGCTTCATAGCAGCAGCCATTGATTATCACTAAATAGTTTCTATTGATTGTTGGTTTCTTATGTTGCGTGTGTTCCCATAACGGGGTATAGATAATTAATGAGTACCGGATATCACTTGAAATCGTGTTATCACTTTTCAATAGAAACTATTCGACCCTATGCCTGGGTTACACGAATATCTCTATGGGATAAGACCAAGTGGTGTTCTTGTTTTAGGAACAAATCAAGAACCTGCTCGCTTTCAAGTGTTTAGGGTTTGTATGTTGTATATCCATTCAGTTGTGTTATGATCTCTATTTGTAGAGAGAAAGAACACGTTCAGGAGGTCGGGGAAACTCGTGATAAAGATTAAACATGGTAGAATCGGTTTATTGATTGGCGAGGTGTGTATGTTTTCTAGAGAGAGAAGTAAAGAAAACACACACACCTCAAGTGTTACAATGAGAATCCCAACCCTCCTAGTTGTGACTAGGAGGGTATTTATTACAACATTACAAGTCTAACTTAGCCCTAATGTCTAAACTAACCCTTGTATTTAAATGCTATTGCAATTCCCGACTATAACAAAACTTTAAAGCTAACACTATTTATAATAGAGATTACTCAAACCCTAGCCCATGGAATTCTGAGTGATTAACGGCCCATTAATCATAACATGTTTCCATAATAGCATAGATTAGTGGTTATACCAGCAGTACTAATTTATGCCCAGCAGTACTAACTTATGGCCAGTACTAACTTTAGTACTAGCAGTAGTAACTCTGTAAAGGACTAAACCTTCTGATGAGTTATTCCAAACGACTATTAGAGTCAGGGTGTTCAGGAACCTGATAGGTGTACACTCCGTACCTCCTGACCCATTACCAGGTGTGAATCAGTACCCCCAAGTGCACTAAATTTTCCATCATATGTGAGCCCTTTTTTAGGGTACAAAATGGGTCCAGTTTAGACTAATACCTGATTGTACAATAAATTGCACTACCAGGCCTTCGATGGTGATCAAATGATATATGGGGTGTTGAATATGCGCCAAGCTTGTTCTTAACCTGAAATAAGAAATACTAAAACACTACGTTAAGTGATTGCGTAGGGGTTGGGCCCTGCAAACCACCTCCGGCGTGTGAGTAAGTATGTGTTATGTTTGAGTAGGTTGTAAATGGCGAGAGTGAAGTTAACTTACATTGTTCTTGCCCGACTAAGCTATTTATAAGAGAGAAATAAGCCTTAGTGGGCGGTTGCACTTGTTTCGGAGATCATGGGGGCGTCCCATGATTTGTGGTAACCGCTAGGGCTTTGTAGCCCACGATCTCTATTTTGGCGGGAAGGCCTAAAGGAAGAGGAGACGTGGGTATGACCAGGTCAAGAGGGTTCTCCGTTGTAGTCCCTTCGAGAGGGATACCCGAAGGGCTTAGGGCTTCGATTGGCGGGTTCCCACATGGTAACCATTTAGTAGACAAATGGTTTTACACCAATGAAACGTGTTAGGAGATTAACCTGAGCCTCCGAAGGAAGGGCTTTCTACAGGCTCGAAGGGGAGTCCTTCGACCCGTTCGGAGGGTACATCATCAATACCCATCTTAAAAGGGTATGTAGGCACCGAGTCTTTTTCAGGGTACAAAAATGTCTATTTTAGACTAATACCAACCTAGTGTAAAAAAAAAAAAAAAAAAAAAAAGTACAAGTTTCGGGCGTTTAAGAAAAGGTTGACAAAACATGACATGGAAAACGACTTCAGAATTTTTACCTGGAATCTTGGAAGAGTGAATTCGGAAAAAAAGACTTGATAATATTTAACTACCGAATCAACTTTTGTATCACCGGTCATATAGACATATACATTTTCGTGGTTTTAGCTATAAAAACACATCAAACTTTTGTCCACCCAACAATGTGGGAAAAGCTTTATCATCATTCTGGCTTTTCAGTTTTTAATTTGAGAGAGACAATATCTTATCTACGACAAGTTTAATCTTGATACGAAATGAACGAACTAGGTAACACGCCAATACAAGTACTAGATAACAGTGGCGGAACTAGGAGCCAAGTTCAGGGGTAGCGAAATACGAAAATTTGTTTAGGGGTAGCGAAAATTTGTTTCAGGGGTAGCGAAATCGCCAAAAAAGGTAAAAAAATGACCAAAAATTCCCTACCGGGTAAAAGTTCAGGGGTAGCGACCGCTACCCCTGGCTTGCATGTACCTCCGCCCCTGCTAGATAACACGTCAATACGGTCACGAGAAATTTGACGTCAATACAAGTACTACTGATCAAGATGGGTTTGGTCATGAGAAATTTGGTGACCGGATAACATTTATCCATTGAATGTAACAAATTTAGTAGAAGTGTATGATTCGACAATATAATACGATGTTGTTTTTAAAATCGTTTTCTACATTCTTTTAAAAAGCTTGATAGATATATCATAGGAATCTCTAGTTGCTTTTGGGTATGTTTGGAAAAACTAGCTGTAAGCTGTAAACTGTAGGCTGTAAGCTGTAAGCTGCAAAGCTGTTAACATGAGCTACAAACTGTATATTTTTTTTTAATAAAAGTGTTTGGTAAGTTAGTTGTTAAATGTAATTATAAGATGTAAAATGACATAAAAGGACATATCTATAATTGTAAACAAATGTTTGGAGGGTATATCAGTAATTTAAAGTTTTAACAGCTCCAAGATGTTTAAAAATCTTCATGAATCAGCTTTTCATTTAGGAGCTATTTGTTTGAAATAAAAGCTTGAAGTTAATGTATCCAAACGGAGCTACTTATTTTAGTTAAGATTATTTTGTAGCAAAAAGCTAACAACTCCCCCAAAAAGTCTCTACCAAACAGGCCCTTTGTATTTCAAGACATATACATCAAGCCAATATGCTTCCATGGTTTTAGCTATATAAAAACATTCAATATTTGTATATCCACCTTTGTGGGATAAGCCATACTTCCATTTTCTTTTTCCAAATGTTCCATTTGTGCTTACCTTGAGAGAGACGATATTTCATCTACAACAACTAACTTCAATCTTGACACATTTTAACATTTTAGTTAGTTGCGATATTCTAAATAGTTACAAGCCCCCACAAAATATTAGTTGTACATACATCAGTATAACAATGTCCAAGTGAATGCTAAAAAAATACATCGAAGTTGACATTTTTTGCGATTGTATGGTGCCACCTTTTTTTTTGGTAAATGTATGACTAAAGATTGAATTCGGGTCATTGTGTGCATCGAACTTGAATACTTTTTGTTATTGTATGTATCCCGTTAGTTAAACGTCACATCATTAGTCTTTTATACTAACGGCCGTTAGTAAATAACTTACAATTCCGTTTTCTTACGTTTTTATACATTTTCAGACGTTTTTTTACGTTTTCGTCCGTTTTTTTACGTTTTCGTCTGTTTTTACGTTTTCGTCTGTTTTTACACGTTTTCGTCCGGTTTTACACGTTTTCGTCCGTTTCCATCAATTTTTTTACGTTTTCGTCCGTTTTTTTACGTTTCCGTATGTTTTTACGTTTTCGTCTGTTTTTGCACGTTTTTGCACGTTTTCGTCCGTTTTTTTACGTTTTCGTCTGTTTTTTTTACGTTTTCGTATGTTTTTACACGTTTTCGTCCGGTTTTACACGTTTTCGTCCGTTTCCATCAATTTTTTAACGTTTTCGTCCCTTCTTTTACGTTTTCGTCTGTTTTTACACGTTTTCGTCTGTTTTTGCACGTTTACGTCTGTTTTTTACGTTTTTGTCTGTTTTTTTACGTTTTTGACTGTTTTAACACGTTTTCTTCCAGTTTTACGCGTTTTTGTCCGTTTTCATCAGTTTTTTTTACGTTTTTGTCTATTTTTACACGTTTTCGTCAGTTTTTACACGTTTTCTTCCATTTTTACACATTTTTGTCCGTTTTTACACGTTTTCGTCTGTTTATACGTTTTCGTCTATTTTTGCGTTTTCGTCTGTAAAAACGGACAAAAACGTGTAAAAACAGACGAAAACATGCAAAAACAGACGAAAACGTGTAAAAATAGACGAAAACGTAAAAAAACGGAATTGTAAGTTTGTAATGTGCTTTAAAATAAATACATTTAAGTTTGTAATGTGATTTATATTAATAATATGTTTTTATGCATAAATGACTTGTACCTTGGCTTGAAAGACTTGTACACTTATAATTTGTAAAAATCATATATATATAAATTAGGGTTTGTGATTTTATTACATAAAATCATAGTTTTGTGAGTTTAGGGTTTGTATCGGGAATTATAGTGAATTTAGAGTTTCTGTGCTTTAGGAGCTTGTACATTAGCTTGGATGAGTTATACTTTAGTGTTTTAGGGTTTAGTTACTCATATTCATTGCTATAATGGTTTAGGGTTTCGTAGAAATTCTAATAGATAAGAAATGTTTAGTTTGAACGTTTATTAGTCGTACGTTAACGAATTAACGTAAAGTGGCAAATGGAATATAGTAGGATTTTTATACTTGACATATATAAATGTTTATGTGAAATAAACATTAAGTAAGTTGATGTTGGTCCACGTGAGAGCACGTTTATCGAGGATGTGAGTTACGTCACATTAGATAGTAGTTATGATCGGATCAAAAAAGGATGAAAACGTGTAAAAACGGACGAAAACGTGCAAAAACAAACGAAAACATGTAAAAACAGACGAAAACATGTAAAAACAGACGAAATCGTAAAAAACGGACGAAAACGCAAAAAAAATTGATTGAAACGGACAAAAATGTGCAAAGACAGATGAAAACGTGTAAAAACAGACGTAAACGTAAAAAACGGACGAAAACGCAAAAAAAATTGGTGGAAACAGACGAAAACGTGTAAAAACAGACGATAACGTAAAAACAGATGAAAACGTAAAAAAATGGACAAAAACGCAAAAAAATTGATGGAAACGGATGAAAACGTAAAAACAGACGAAAGCGTGCAAAAATAGACGAAAACGTGTAAAAACGGACGAAAACGAAAAAAAATGATGGAAACGGACGAAAACGTGTAAAAACGGACGAAAACGTGCAAAAACAAACGAAAACGTGTAAAAACAGACGAAAACGTGTAAAAAACAGACGAAAACGTAAAAAACGGACGAAAACGCAAAAAAAAATTGATTGAAACAGACGAAAACGTGCAAAGACAGACGAAAACGTAAAAAGGGACGAAAACGCAAAAAAAATTGGTGGAAACGGACGAAAACGTGTAAAAACGTTAAAATACGGACGAAAACGTGTAAAAACGGACGAAAATGCAAAAAAATTGATGGAAACGGACGAAAACGTGCAAAAACAGACGGAAACGTAGAAACACGGACGAAAACGTCTGAAAATGTATAAAAACGTAAGAAAACGGAATTGTAAGTTATTTACTAACGGCCGTTAGTATAAAGGACTAATGATGTGACGTTTAACTAACGGGATACATACAATAACAAAAAGTATTCAAGTTCGATGCACACAATGACCCGAATTCAATCTTTAGTCATACATTTACCAAAAAAAAAAGGTGGCACCATACAATCGCAAAAAATGTCAACTTCGATGTATTTTTTTAGCATTTGCCCATTTTTTTATTGTTGTTTTAGTTCCAGAAATTCCGTCAAGCAAACGATTGCATAAAAATCCATTAGACCATGTGTAATGGGGCGTTGTATCCCCATTTTTGCCTCCACATCGCCCCTATAGCGCCCTCCTCCCATTACCACGGGGCGTGGAACATAAAAAAAAGGGCAGGGGCTTGGTAGCTACAGCGTCCGCGCCCCTGCTTCATTCGAAAAAATATAAGTTGTACCTTATGTCATTTCTGTTGTATCTTCCACGCCCCTCATCCATCTACCATTACACCACTTTTCCTTCCAAGCCCCATGGTGACCCACATTGCCACATGTCACACCATGGCCCATCCTCTCTTACACACCATTACACATGATCTTAAGAGCTTTTTTTATTGTTGTCTAGTTGCTGTTCAATCTTTGCTTTATACCAATTTGAAGATTTCCCATGGAAATTGGTTGACTATAAGCACATTAGCATAAAAAACGAAACAGCAGTGTGTTTTGCTTATGTAACCAATTTGAGTTGCGTTTTATGCATGATTGTGTGAAGAAACGAACTAATTGATGCTGTCATGCTGTTATATTTTAACTCAAAAGATGATGCTATCTATCTATATATTCTAACTAGCTTCATGACCCGCCCGATGGGCAGGTTCACTTCATAATATTGTTTGACAAAATTATATGCATGTAAAATAAATAATGAATAACGGCAAATATGTTAAACAAAATAATGGTTCACAAAAATAGTGCTCATGTATTATATGTAAAAAGAACAATGATAAGTATCATAGAAAATAAATTTATACATGTTAAAAAATTGAAGAACAATTCTATCTTGATACAAATCATGGAATCCATTATTTAGAATGAAGTTTATTTGCAAAACATAACTTTAATGGTAGTTTGTTTGAGAGCAAGTGCTCCATCTCCATCATCGGGTTAATAAAATACATAATATTCACAAATAACAAATAAAAGAAGGTTTACAACTACACACCCACTTCTAATCAGCTTATGAATTATGTGTCATTACCGCGAGTAATGTTCTGAATGGACAAACCAAGCTATAATATTGTACTTTGTCAGCGCCAACACAGCCAAGCTCAAGTAGTTTATGGAAACTTAGAAGAACCTGCGTTCACATCATGTTATGAGTTAAGCTGAAACAAACATAAACCTATTAAGTCTAAATGTATGAGATCAACATGTGGTAATAATATGCTATCGTGGCTATTATGGTAGCAAAAAAAAATAGTTGAGTTAGTTGACTAAAATTTGGAGTTATAAGTAAAAGGATTTAGAACAACCTTTATATTCAGAATCGTTTGACAAAAAGAGCACAAAAAGAGAGTCCCCCACAATGGGCGGGTTCGCTTCATATAATTGCTTGATAAAATCTAAGTGAACGTAAGTAAATAATGAATAAAGTAAGTAAATATCTAAGACTATCGTTGTTCATTTTAACTAAACAAATGACCATAAATATGCATTGATTTGAATTCATACAGTTAAAAATCTCATATTAAAAAAACCTAAATAAAAATACATAGTCTTAGATACCATTTTGTTAAAAAAATAAAAATGCATGTTATTACCACCACAACATTGTTAGTGCATTTGTAGATATCATGTATTAAGGCTAGTAATTGTTTCATTATGGTTTCCTTTCTTGATTGCACCAACTAAAAGGTTTGTCCTAACTGTCAAGAAAAAGGGAAACTAAAAAGTAATTAAATATTCGCAAATTAAATCCACTTTGTAAGTCATAGGTTATGTAGCTATATTGTTGAAAGAGGATCGAGATTGTATAAGTAGTACAAAACAACCTAAAATAGTTACAACTTGTGAGGCATTTCTTGACATTACAAATGGTTCACAAAATTGTTTGGTCTTTTAGAAATCGTTTGAAGGTATTAGTTAAGGAATAATAAAATTTTATAGTACGGTTTGTTAGTTAGTGTATTACCACTGGAAATTAATTTATTGTTATTAATTGTGAAACTATTAATATGTTTGTATTTATTCATGGATATTTTATGATTTAAAACCTAATCTTAAATAGTAATTGTTTATAGGAATCGGTTTGTTGAACTATAAATGATTTTGCAATGTGTTTATGTTTTTTACTTTTTAGTTTAATATAAATGGTCTATTTATATACTTCTTCAGATATTATTGTCCCTCTGTCCCAGAATATAATTATAGTTTGACATTTTGTATGCGACTTTGCTGTTAAATATTTTTGTTCTGTATTATATAATAGTTGATTCAAAATATATAGATGGATTGAGTTTTAAATGAATGTGAAGTCCGCCTCAGGGCGGGTTATCGTCGGCAGTTTTTTGTTTAATGAAAGAAGTGTTGTAAATAATTGTTGACATTTTTTTTACATGTTACTTGTGTTTTTTGTTTTAATTTTAATTCCGTTGCATGAAGAAAATCATAATAGTTCTAGAACGCCTGATGCTCCTGAATCATTAAACCTTATAAAAAAAATGACAATCACAAGGTATAAAAAGATTGCGCCTTTCTTTTCAAGATTGTCTTAAAGATGAATAAATTGTTTGATATACCAAGATATCAAGTTTTTAGAATTTGGTTTGTACAAAATTGGCCAAAGCTTGTATGCTTTGAGGGTCTTGAACATCAAACTGATGGTAAAGTACATTTGATTAACTAATTAAGCTTATGAAGTGACGTTATGGCATCTGTACCCCTCTTTCCATTTATGGTGGTGACCAAAACTGTAACACCAGAAGCTGCAAGCTGCCTAACGTCTTGAACATTTTTTACTGTCACAATTACATGCCTAGAACCAACAAACTCAACCAATCAAAAAGTTATATGTAGAATTAAAAAACTAACACAATAAAAAGTAAGGTGCATGAACAATGTGTTATCATAAAATGTGGGTGTGATGTTACTGGAATACTGTTATTAATATAAAAAAAATCACAATGCTTATGAGTATTGAACTTATTTTCATCTGGTACAATAGTTATTCTAATTGTAAAGGCATTATGAATAACTACAATTTTATAGTATGAGAGATGAAAGGTATAATCTATATAATCAGACATGAGACATAAAAAGGTAAAATCTATATATGTTTCGGATTTAAGTGTTTAATTACTATATGGTGCAACATTATCATTAGACTCTCCATCTCCATAAAGCATAATCTCAAATCTTCCAACTTTGAATGAGCATAAAACACAAAAATAGTGTCCATGTAGCAGAAGACTTACATTGCAACCATGAAAAATGCGTAACCTTTTTTCGTTTTTTTTTCAACACACCTACATAGTCTGTTACAGTTATGTCCAGATGCAAGTGTTACATAAGTCACAACTTTTGAGTTCTATATTTTTCATATTTTTGTGCAAGGCGGTAAATAGAAAATATCATGATTCTTAAACTCACCTGTGTGGCCATGCCTGTATAGAGGGTAATGAGTGATCCAGGTGGTAGTTATACGACTTTAAATTCCTCATATTATTTGGCAATCATCAAGTTAACACATGTTAGTCATATAGTAATAATTAGTATTATCACCAATATCAGTGCATAGATTATAGTACCTTTTGAGGTATGATCAGCCCTTTCTCTTCGGAAATCAAAACTACGATACTCATCACGCAATCAAAATGATTGATTTACTAACCCCCTCCATGACACACTGGTAGGGCTCAAGATACGCAAGATAGTCATCGATCTACATTGAGAACAAAACACACACCCATTAATATAACGTTAACACAACTTATAACCATTATCACAAAAGAGATACATCTACACCAATAAACACACTTGGATCAGTTAGTCTTTCTATGTGTATCAAAAAGAGTATACAATACTCAAAAGCACAGAGCAAGATAATATTGAAATTAAATAGGGACAGACTGGAGGTGGTTAAGGTGGGACCCACGAAGATTGTTAAACAGGTCGTTCGCTGCTCCCACCAGGATATCCTGATTGGCATTCTTTTTGTTGCCACCAAGGTGCTGAACCTTCCCCGTTGGACTGATAGATGGACGCGGGCCAAGAAAATTATCTTGAATATAGGAATTATACATGTTGCTATTTTCTTATATTAATGATAAGCTGAGCTACCCTCTAATTGCGCAGCCTCCTAAGCCTAAGTGGTAGGAAGAAAAAGTGATTATTTTAACAGCTGTGTATGTGTTCAATAAATTATTTTAATAATATCGAGTAAACTACGTATCAAATTGAAGAGTATAAACCACAAGTTTGGGTGCAAAGCGAGGATTTGATGCACGTTGGACAAGGTTTGGTGGCAGATCATTGATATCCAAAGACGAATGAGCATAAATAAGAAAATATGCCCAATGAAAAAAAAGTGTAAAAAATTAATTACTCGGAAGTTGGGAGGTTTCTCGCCTTTTTGAATCATCTACATGATTTGCAAGCCAAAGGGAAAACAGGTCAGCATTATAGTTTCTTATGCCATTAAGTGATATATAAAGCAATTATAATGAAACAAACGGTAATAAGATTTAAAGATTAAAACAACAAATATAAAAATTACCTGGCACCAGCAACACATCGATAGTAATCTTAATTCTTAATATATTAGATCATGCAAGGTTGAAGCCAATTTTTCTTCCTCCATTCCTGTTTTATACCGCGATAAACAATTGTCATTTAATCGTCAAGCTTTTTGAACATGTTTAAATAACTTAGGTCCAGGTAACCCAAACACCCACTTGTTTAAGTAAATACGTTAACTACTAAACCAATCAGAAGTCAGATGTTAACCTCTTAAGGCCTTGTTGCACTCCAATTAGCTGTGACTTAAAACCTGCAAACCTATTATAAAACCAATTATCATATCTGATTTACACAAACAAATCTGGTTCACAATTAAAATAAGTGATTGTTATATCCATAGCTCCACCTATAACTCCTCATACCAATTTGGTCTTGGAGAGTGACCATTTTTAACCTGCATGAGCATTAAGGCTTCTGATAATCATTTGGTTTAAATTGAAATATCATCTTCAACTACAAAAACAATCAGCATTTTAGAATAATAGAAAGAGCAGAAGTAATAAATTAACATATGAGTTACAGCTAATCTTAGGATGCAGATCACATAAGCATGCTTTGCAGTTGCAATTGTGACAGCAAACACGATGACGCTCAGCAAACATCTCTGTTATATCGGGGCACCTACATAACAGGTTACAAAGAAAACAATATTCATCATTTAAATAAACAAAGTCACAAATATTCATATATACATTTTTAATCAAATTCAGTTCATTGTGACACCAAAAAGAAAGGAATAAGATTATAAGATCACATTTGACTAACCTCAGTGGCTTTTCTGGTTTCGGACAACCTTTCCTTAGCTTCTTCCTTCTTCTTGGTGAGCAAATCCATAGATTTTCGCGTGGTACCAGCAGCCGCACCTTTTAAGTGTCCAATATTCTCCGCAATCGCATCTTTAGGTTGTACTTTATTCAATCTATTAAGCCCCTGCCCACACATATGTAAGATCAGTAATGAAACAAATAAAAGCATTACATAAAAAATTTAGAATCTTTATACGCAACCTCTAGAAAAGAATAAACCCGTAGAAAAAAGATAATCCAAACACCCAATTCCAATCTCTTTAACTGCAATCCGAACGTGTTCTAACCTTTACCAAGAACTACCCATTATGAGACAAAGCCCTTAACACGGTTACTTGGCCAAAAAGTTTATAGGTTCAACCCTACCGAACATGTTCAAATTAAACCTGCGCAAAAAACTACCACTTAAGACGTAACTAATAGAGGAAATAAAACTAAAATTTTGACCACTTACCAGAATCTATCATTACATTAGATATGTCAACAGTAGTGCTTGGATCAGGTTTGACGTTCATTTTGAAACATATTTCTTCCAGTTACACCCTCCTCAACGTCCAATAAAGTTTCTACAATCTGCCAAAGACCATAATCAATGGTTATCAATAATATTTGAATCTCATATATGTATTATACCCATATAACTGGAATAGTATACTTGTAGAAGCATCGTGTGATGCTTGTCACTCGTCTCTTTTAAATTCTTACAGATCAGAATTTACTTGTCACTTGTTACTTGTCACAGATATGTAGTCCTTTTTTTTAATTTGAAAACCATGTGATGCTTTTTTTTTCCGAAACATCTGCATAAATTTACGACATGTAAATCTGTATATGATGTTCTACAGGTGCTGGCTATATGCAGATAATAAATAAAATATTAATTTGGGACTGATTATTATATTTTATTACAAACTTTAACGGAAAAAAAACATTAAGAACGGGTAATAAGTGCCAACATTTGTTGAATACTTGATTATTTCAAAGTACTTTAATGGGTTTAGGCCTTACAATAAATGATACCTATTTCACCTTAATTTAACGGGTTTACACATTCTAACAAACACACAATATGATCATCACGTCAACTATTTAACGTTAATTTAGAATTTGAGCACAACCCACATGAAGATTCACTCAAAAACGTAAAAATAAAACCAATACCACAAAAAAAATACACACAAAAACATGAACATAATTCAGTTTAGAAATAAATACCTTAAAGTCTTAAACCCACAAAATCCTTTGTGTGATTATGTTGTGTTTGACAACTTTAAATATGTTGCTACTTTCAACCCGCGAAGCCTTAGTTTTACCGTAATCTTTGGGCCTATTGTTGTTATTTTCACCAGCAGCCGTTGCACTGACCGCGTTAGTTGCTGCTAAAAGGTAAACGACAATACGTTAACGGTTACTACAAAAGGATTTTGTGTATATATTTTTGTACATGTACGCATTGTTTAAAGTAACTACTACGTTGCCAATTTTTTTATCCTTTACCTGCCCAAAGAGTTTCTTCGTTGCAATACATATTAGGATACGCAGAAACAACATTACATAGTCTTAGATACCATTTTGTTAACAATGTAATTCGTGAACAATAACCATCCTGGATGAGATAGCAAGGTTAACTTACAACTCATGATACTCAAAACCAAAGAGGGAGAAAGTAGTACCTTGACACCATTTTTCTGCTCTCCAACAGGTCCAGAAGATATCCAAGGATATAAGCTTCAAAAGCATGAGCATGAGCCGAAGGTTGAGCTTGTGGCTAAACTTCACCCATACTCTCGTTGGTTTGACTCACTTCTTTGTCCGCAGAGTTATTTTCCTGGAGATAACCTCAAAATACATATCAACATGTGATCAAATAAAATAGATCATAAAAAGCGACAATTTCACTTACCACGTTGTTAGTGCCAAGGATCTTGACCATGCCAAGTTGGCTCACTTGAGGAGCTTCATTCATACGCCGTTGGTATGTCACCACCAAAGCATTAGAGGCCTACTGTTGAGCCCGCAACTTGATAGCACTTAGCTCTGCGATATCTGCTTCAGCTTCTTATATTTTCCGGTGTCAGAACAGAACACAACCTGACAATCAGAAGCAGACCATGGAAAGAAAATAACATGTTTATATATATTTGTTATTGAAAACAAAAGGAACCCACAAACACGTTTAAATCTTTATTTTCGTACCTGTTATTGGAGCCTGTTTCTTTCAGCTTTTAAAAGATCTAATGATGTTGGATTTCGACTTTAGCCTTTATTTTCATGCTTAATGCTTTGAGCAATATGCAATCTTTCCTTTACCTGTATAAAACACACATACAAAACGCATTGAGACATTATCACAAACACTTGGTGTGCAACCTTAAAACATATATATAAAACTCAGCCAAACATTAGCACAAACACTTCCCTGAAACATATATTAATGTAGAAATAAGAATATTAGCAACTTTTAATCGCACTTTTAAGACAAATATTTATATGAAATCATCAAGATAATAAAATCCAATCCAATTCAAAATTTATTTAGAGTTTAAAAGATTGAGAAACCTACCTTTATAAACACAGCCATATGAAATATCATATGCACATTTGGTGAGTACCGTAGCTTATTCGAAATCACTTGTTTCCAGTAGATAGTGCTCTTGCCTTAGCATCCTTTAATTCGTTTATCATTTTAATGGATTATTCTGGTTTTTAATTTTGATAGGTGTAGGGTTATTGATGGGGATGAAGATTAGGATTGGTTGGAGTGATTGATTTAGGTTAGTTGCCGTGATTTTTGTTGTGAATGTTGATTTTGAAATTTTAAAATACATCAATTCATACGCTCCTTTCATTGAATGTGGTGT